>LQRL01075488.1:10793-39044 GCA_001703475.1 Hydroides elegans
GAGGAAGGTGATTAAGAAATATAGGGATATGAACATGGGAATCGAAAAAAGGGGTAGGGAACGGAACAGAAAATGAGGGTGGGAGGTTGGGGGCTTTGCTGTCTACGACTGCTTGTTTCAATTCATTAGACTCTAGTTTTATGCTCCTGAGATTTATAGGTATCTCGTTTAAATATTACATAATGTATCTACATGTGTCAGCTCGGTAAAATGTCATCAGAATGCTGTAAAGCAATATGAAAGACATCGACTCTCTTTCAATAATACCCGCCGATAGAACAACTCTGCAACTCCATTAAAAATACAAATATGTAGTTGTTGGCGCAGTATAACGCTTTATTACATGGTCAGGGTGCATCGCTTAAAGAAATGATAAGGAAAAGCTATGATGCAGTATTTCTGTGTATTGCACCCGGACTATTTTCCGATTGCACTTCCGAAATCAAATTTTCATAATAAAACAATATACACATGAATTAATGTTTGAATAATTTATTTCACATAGATTATTTTCTTATCCTAGATGATTTATAAGCGTAACATTTTATAATCCACCCTGATTGTCAATATTATTAAACATATAATATTATCGCCCACTATGACATGGCAAAAATCAACTTTTTTCAGTAACGTTTTTCTTTGTTATTCCATGTAATAAAGGGAATACAATATTCAGATTCAATATTGTTAGGTGTTTATTGCACTCAGGGGTCAAATGGGATGCACTCAGCCTTCGGCTTCGATGCATCAAATTCGACCCCTTCGTGCAATAAACACCTAACAATATTGAACCTTCATAAGGTATTCCCATAAATGTCATGCATTGTCATCAAGTAAGTGACCTCAAGAAATGAAAAAAAATACAAAGTGATGTAGCCCTTACAAACACTTGCTAGAACATCGTGTGCCTAAAAATAATAGAAACCGTTTAAAAACACGATAAATATTCATGCTTTAAAACTCAATAATTGGTTTCCTTCCCTGGATATTTAAGAAGTATAATCAAGTTAAAAGAAGTATATGTGTATATTAAGAACTTCTTTTCTTCCAATGTTTTAAGCAGTTACTTTTTGGACGATTCTGATTACATGTTTTATCATAAGTGCCTCAGAAAAATGCTGCCCCAACAAGACACAGACAAATCTTTTCCATAAAAAGTCTGCCTCATTAACCGCAGGTGATTGATCGCAATTTATAACTGCTCTGATAAATAAATCTGTCATATCCATTTTGATGAAAGCAATATAACCTTCGAGCATTGTATAAATCTAATTCCCAGAATAGTATATATTTCTGCTGCTTTATATCTTTGGCAATACATTGGTAGTCTGATGATGCTGAATAAACTTCCATTAGGCCTTATATCCCGGCCGTTAAACAACCAAAACTATAGTTGTTATATAATGTTAGGGTTTCCGAACATAGATTAGATGAATTTAATTAATAGATCTGCCTGTTCATACAGTGTAATAAAAGCCGAATTCAAGCCTGAAGCCTGAAATTGGTAAATGGTGAAAATGCGCCATTAGACTTTACCCTTTAACTTCGTTTCATTGCTTTACAAAAGTTAATTGATTCAATGATGTCTGTCACAGGCGTTATATACATGTTATATGTAAAATCAATTTATGTATCCTTACAATCAACGTTTGAGAAAACTAAAATTGTAGAAAGACGGTATTTTACTGCTGCCAATATATTCATGGCATCATCCAAGACCACAAGGTGCCTTTGTCGATCGTATAAAATCAATCACAAAGCGTTACCATATATTGGGTTACGGATTAGTCACACGGAAATGTTTCGTATTCTAATTTCGTATTCGTAAAAATAGACTGTTAATCACGGTTTGTTAGGATAAAAGAAAACTTCCTGTGTTACTTTGCATGGGTTCCTACGCAAATCCCGCCAATTAGCACATAGATTGCACATTATCCTCAAAAGCGCAATATTTGAGAAGTTTGAGAAACGAAAAAAATACGTATATCTAGCGATTTGCTTGTGGTTTCAGAATTGGTAATTTGTGCATAGCATCGTCAAAACCAAGGTATCTATGTCATTTCAAAATCAATCACAAAGCGTTACCATGTATTGAGTCAGCATAGGATGCTGCACGAATCCCTTCAATTAGCACATAGATTGCACATTAGCGCCGATCGGGACCTCAAAGCAGCCAAAGTGCGTGTCAATCGCATGATAATAAGATTACGGATTATTTGCCAATTTGTAAAATGACTTTATCCTTGACTTTGAGGCTACAGCTTTTTGACTTAGCGATCCAGAGCTTCTTGCGATTTCCTTAAGTATTTAGGAAGGAAGAGGCTTATAATTATTTTGAAACAATATACCTGGGAATAGCCTAGGACGGTAATGGCGCATTCATCGCCTGGCAGAATAGTAACGCTAACGCAAAAATCGGTTCTAAAATAAAATAAACTCACTTTATTCAGTTTAAGTACTGTATTTACTCTCAAGTGGCCTCTTATTGTACACTAATTATGCACGAGATAACTATTTATTTATATGACAATTTGTATAATGTAAATAACAAAAATTCTTAAGTAACCGTTCACTTTTGAGCAAGAACGAACACCTTCAAAGACCATTAATATGCTTGGTTTTAAAACGAAAAACACGAAATATAGATGTATACTGTGAAAACAAAAACAAACGACCAGACGTTTGCTTGTTGAGGACAACAACCAGTATAACATAGACACTTTCATTCACGATGGAATAAGCTATATTTTATTTAACAAATAATTTTCGTTAGAAGCCTGAATGCATGGGACTCTTCACGGGACTCTGAACGTTATGCACATGCACAAGTTTTACATGGGAGGGTTCCATGCATAAAGGTACTAACTAAAAATAATTTTTTGTCCTGAGATTTATAAGATATACTATTTCTGATCCATGAGAGAGACAATTAAATCAAACTCTTGTTCAAATCATACAATACAATTAATTTTGCGAAAACAACGATAATTCGCTATATAAATGTCAATTCATTTAATATCTGGAGCCACTTTTCTAAAACTGCAAACGTCACTTAGTACCTTTATGCACTGAAACCATAAATTCTTATTATGAACGACTCTCCCCTAGGGTGCATTGTTTTTACCACCATATAAACTACATTCCCTACTCATAGCAGTTGCTTGTAATCAAAACAAACTACTCATGAAGAAGAACTAAAGAGCACAAATTCGGCCTTCATTGAGAAAAAAAGACAAAAAATACTTGGTTCATTTCGCTGCAGTCCTTGCCCTTAACTGAATGATTCAGCTCTTACATCAATGTGTACTGCATTTTTTTGTCACACCCAAAACTTCGCCCGTTTATGGGGAACACCCGAAGAACATATTCCTGGAGAGTTTGCGTTTGCTTTGCTGCAGCATCCGTGTGATTTCCTCTTAGCAATATGATTAAACTGCCACCTGCTTACGCCAGTGAGTTTATTTTCAAATGAATATATGCTTGCGGATACCATCAAAAACTTAGACAAAATGCAGTTGCTTAAATACTGGACCAGATTCCATGTCAATAGCCTGGTTTCAGTACAAATAGGGTAAGTAACTTTTTATTTAAATTACGGCTAACGATCAGCGGGTCTGAACTATTCCTGACTAAAACTTGTTTCTAAATCACTAAAAGCGTAATAATCAGTTAAATTAAACAAAATACCGTATAAAATACATCTATTTTATAAATACTTTTCCGCCACAGTATTTCACTGGGTTCCGTCCATAGACAGCGCAGCTAATGAGGCATCATCGTGGCGCCAAGTGCTGCCTCGTGAGCGATACTACGCGAGACAAAAGGCGGATATTGGTCGTGGCTAGACTGTGATATGTTTTCGGTTTAGGTTTCATCTATATCAACATGTACGCCAGTATAATGTTGCAGTGTTGTCTTAAAGAATAATGTGTTTGCTTAGGTCTAGACTCATAAATAGTTGGAATAGAGGGAAGGAGGGAAGTCTTTATGGTCTTAGGACCTGGCCAAACTGTGGAATTTTGATATTAGTCGTAGCTAGACTGCAAAATGGTTTTGGCTTTGTTTTCATATATATATATCAACATTTTCGCAGGTGATATGTCACAACGCCCTCTGCCCTCTGTAAATTTAAAATTCAGTTGCAAAAAGACGACGTCTATTATTTGAGTGCTATGAAAGAAAACTCAAATCCATTTAAATATCATAACTGTTTACATGATAAATGAATATAAATGAGCAATCACAAACCGTAAGTAGAGCATAAAATAAATCAGAGTAACACTTCAAAATTGCTTCCCCTTTCCCTAAGGGCCTTTAATTTGTAAAACTAGTTTTTTTTGTTTTAAAAAATAAACGTCATCAGAGAGATGAAAAATAACTGTGTTGAAGAGGGGATGCAGACTGAGCGGCTTGCACCCTCGTAATGAAGGGTTGTTTGAGCGGGAGGGCCCGAACATTTATTTAGTAAATTCTGTTGTTGATTATAGGGGAGAGCGGGGCTAGTTGTAACATTTTGTCATATTTTGGATGATAGAATATAACCCCTTCGAGCAAATTAAAAAATAAATACAAATGTTATAATCAACAATACAGCTATTCAATAAAAAATATTTGATAAAATACACAGTTGACCAAATTTTTACAATATGCCTCACATGAGGGTAAATTGTAACAGCATATGGGGTAAGTTGTACCAAGTTATACCATAAAAGCGTCACGTCAATGTCCCAATGGTGCTACCGTCTGATTTTGTGGAGTCGGTTGTGGCATGTAGGTTTCATAGAAGATGGAACGGAGGAGATAAGAGGGGAAAAGCAGCTGATACCCTAGTCTAAAATTTGGGTTTGTAACAATGTTATAATTTTATTTAATTTTTATTTCGACATTTTTATTAAAATTTAAAAAAAATCAAAATGTTCATTAAGACTCGTTATGTTAATTTAAATCATGACATATAAAAAAATGCTCCCACTTTAGTCTGGCCCTTACTTCTGGGTCATAGACTGTTGTATTGATATATAATTCAAGAGACAAGATACATTAACTAACTGAAAATCCCTGATAAATCTTATTTCATGAAATGTTGATGGGCCTACTAGCAAAATGTTCCGGACATTATTAATTATTTAAGGAAATGTCGTCTTATTTTGATATCAGGGTGTAATAGGAATCAACCCTCTTTTTCTCAAGAGCTGCAAAAATGCGCTAACTTTGACTTCAGG
Organism: Hydroides elegans; assembly: GCA_001703475.1. Classification (NCBI taxonomy): domain Eukaryota; kingdom Metazoa; phylum Annelida; class Polychaeta; order Sabellida; family Serpulidae; genus Hydroides; species Hydroides elegans. Next base: position 16,016 of record LQRL01075488.1, read on the forward strand.
ACTGAAATGGAGTTAATGTTATGAATATGTGTAATATTGTTTATACATTTTAGATGCCTATAATAATAGTAAGGAATCAGCGACCAGATGAGGTATAAAAAAGTGCTATCCATAGACGAATATGCTCATCAGTATATATTATATTCATTGATAAACCCCCTAATTTGATCCAATAAATATCTGTGTCTAATGTACCTCGACTCTGATTACCTTTATAGCATCAGTTCCTTACAACAGATGCCGGGTATGTTTAAAGAGGCGCCGAACTGTGAATAAATAATAATAATACTCAGTTCTTATATAGCGCTTTATAAACGTGTTTCTACAGTACAGTTTTTGAAATATGTTTGAGGAATATAATAGATATCCATCCGTACTATCAAATTATATTTTAAAATCAAAACATTTCGTTCTAGAAGTGGTCAAAAATATTCGCGATGCTATAAACAATAACCGTTTTTGGTAACTCCTTTAAAACCTTCAATGAAGACCTAAAAACGTCAGATAGCAACCCTGGAGTGTATAGGGAAATGTTTTATGTCACATAGATAATAAGGAAGGCATAAGTAAGATACGAAATAAAAATTATGGTACCAAATGTGGCTTAGAAGGTTTTTCAATATAATTTAAGATTTTGAATCAACACATTTATAAATCATCATTTATTTAACCATTCCCGAAACATCTATGTCTATTTTAAAACAAAGTGCAGTAAGAATTCTCAAATAAAACCTGCCTCAAGCAGATCAAATCAAACTCCGGCAGACAAATTATGAGTAGGATGATTTTTCGGAAGCAAAAAATAGACTGGCTCGTCGACTCAAATTGAATCAGTATCTTAGCAACATATTAGCAATAGAGTAGTATCTAAGTGTCTCTAAGTGGCACACAAATAATCCATTGAATCAACATTCAGCTCTTCATGACAAACACTGCAAAGACGTTAGATCGAAAACGTTTATGATGTAGAAAATGTTGATACATTGCAAAGAACAAGTGCATACTCAATTGTTCGTAATGAAACTAAGGATAGTTAAAGCAAGTTGAAAAATTGAAAAGGATAGTTTTTCATCCCAGGACATTGCATTAATTGATAGAAATACCAACAATTGTACAGATGTACATTGTATCATGCCTTGTTGGGGACTTCAATTGCAAAGAGGGTTTCCAGACGAACAAATCGGCTGAACGAACGTTTGAAAGCTCAAGACGGACACATACGATTTACATTAACACGAGAGTGATCTAATAATTACCCTTAACGTGATACATTACATAAAGATGAAGCATGAACAAACTAGAAACAAGTTATGACCAAATAACCATAGATTTTATTTCTAAAAACGATACTAAAACTTGTGTGTTGGATAGGTATAAGGAAAAATGAAATGATGTCGTTTATTACGTAGCATACGACAAACAAAAATGCATAAGCTGTTTAAAAACGCATATAAACGCATATAAACGTATATAACCCACATTTAATTAACATAGAAAACTGAAGCCACATTGCATGTCAATGTCTGTTCTACCTATTAATTTTCCATGACTTATAATTTGTTTTGCAAATTTAAAATAACAATTGCATGAGTTAATTAAACCTAAGAGACGTGGTTTAAGGGACCTACATGTAGTTCTATGAGTTCTTTTGTTGACAATTAAAATACGAGGAATTCCTTATTGAAATATCTAGGCATACCAAACTAACCTGGAGCTCTAGTTAATTTGCGTCTTGCATTTATGTTTGTGTCATCTAAATAAAAAAATAGTTATTCATTTCAATTTCTTTAATTTCTTTTGGTCATGACGTTCATTGGCCTTTTGTTTGGTAAATTGTAAACAAATAGAAGGATGCTCTTACGGGCTTTGGGATTGTTCGAGAATGCCTTATTTGCAGCTTCTCATGGTAAGAGATGTCTTTTTTCAACAAAAATATGTTGTGATGTTGATTTTGGAACATTAGCCGGGGCGCGGATTTACAATACATAGAAGCCAAATACAGGACGATTAATAGCATGGCCAACTTGGAAACCTTTTCTTGCTTTTATTTCCTAACTAACTTGTCTTGCAATGTTTTCCTTATGGGAAACAAAAAAGAAACGATTAAAAGGCCTTTATCTTTGATTTGATATGTAAGAGCCAATCGCCGCGAATTTCCTGTGTAAAGCTCTGTCTCTCAAAACTCTTAAATGTTGAATAGCAATATTTACTGTTTTAAGATGAAATAGCATGCAAAAATTATATAGAAAGCATGCATCACATTTCAAATCTCGAGCTCACCTCTTGATACACAATAGTGCTTATAGTAAGCGATCTCCCTCGTTTCGTGATTAGATTGGTCCCAATGTCATCGCCAATTTTCTCGACCGTTGGCAGCCAGACAACATGCAAGTTGTGGGGTCACTGTCACATAGTAGCAAAGTGGGAATGCATCTCAAGATTATGTATCGGATGGGATATGTAACATTATGTGGGTCAAATCGGATGACGGATCTCTGAAAGTTTTTTTTCGATTAGATGTGACTGGCAGAGTCCTAATTCCATTCAATACAATGGCGATCGAGTGGTGATCCTATGACTTATTGTCTTGTATATGTATATTATATATCTAGTTATACCAGTTTGGTAAGATGAGTAATTATGATTTAGAACGGTGTAAAACAAGATAAACAACATTAAGTCTATTTCATTGAACCCCGACGACAGAACCATACTATAGCGCCATTAAGAATAAAACCAAGTAATATGATTTGACTGCAGTATAATGCTAATTTTATAAAAACCATACATCATAGATTTTATCAGTTGCTCATTGAGTATCATCAAATTGGGCATCACTGAAAATCGAAAAAAAAGACAAACTGATAGAGCCCATATAATAACTTGCTGGAACATCTTATAAATATTATTATCATAAACCGAGCCTCGAGCAAAACGTATAATTTCAAAAGCCAACAATGATGTGATCCGTGATAAATCTGTGTGACCATGAAACATGAACATGATAAAAATGCATACTTTAAAAAGGTTATTGTAATGTTACTCCTTTGTTGATAATACCAAAAGTGGTTTGCTACCTTGGATATTTAGGAAATATAAACCAGATAAATGATTTGATGAAAGCAATATAACCTTCGGTAGTTGTATATATCAAATTCCAAGAATAGTCTATAATTTTGCTGTTTTATATATTTGGCAAGTGATGACAGTGTGATGATCCAGGAATAAGCGTCCATTTGTCTGTATATCTCCACAGTAGATGTTGTATGAGAGTAAAAATTACCAACCGTACATGTAGTTTGAAAATCAACATATATTGATGTGACTTTTTAAATAATGAAATTTAAGTCGAATTTAATGAGCCGGAAGTGGATATGTTGGTAGTTCAGCCAAAAAACCTACATCCTTTGTTAGTCTTCCTCGTTATATAAAAGTTGCATGATGTATGTCATATGCGTCTTATAAATGTAATCATTAAGAACTGTTTCTTAACTATTAACATTTATGAAATCCTAAACCTTAAATCTTACAAATTCCGGTTTGCATGTACAAATATGCAACGTCTCATTAAAGACGCATGGCTTATATGTAATTTCAAAATCAATCACAAAGCGTTACCATGTATTGCGATAGCATTCGGGTGCTGCACGAATCCCTTCAATTAGCACATAAATTGCACATTAGCGTCATCGGGACCTCAAAGCAGCAAAAGTGCGTGTCAATCGCATGATAATAAGATTACGGATTATTTGCCAATTTGTAAAATGAGTTTATCCTTGACTTTGAGGCTACAGATTTTTATATTAGCGATGTAGAGTTTCCTTTAGTGTTTAGGAGGGAAGAGGCTTAGAATTATGTAGAAACAATATACCTTGGTGAAACTCATGACCGTAATCTGGTAATGGCCGTTTATCGGCCAGCCGGAATATATGCCATAAAATCATAAAAAATAAACATTCGATTATTTGCTATTTTGATGTCACTTCATTTATTATCTGGAGCTAAAATTCCAAAACGTTAGTACCGTTATGCACAGCAACCTTAAATTCTTATTACAAACGCCTCTCCATCGGGCTCAAATTTGTTACCATCACATACACTACATTCCCTACTCATAGGAGTTGCTTGTAATCAAAACAAACTACTCATGAGGAAAAAAAGTCGCACATCTTTGGCCTCTGTCAAGGAGAATTGAAAAAAAAAATAGGCGAAAAAACTTGGTTCATTTCGTTTTAGACCTTGCCCTTAACTGAATGATTCAGTTTCCACATCACTGTATAATGCATTTTTGCAATTGTTGTTTTTTGTCTCATACCCAAACCTAAGCCCGTTTAACGAGGACACGCAATGAACCATTTTCCAGGAGAGTTTTTGTTTGCTGCAGACTTTGTGTGATTTCCTCTTAGCGAAATGATTAAACTGCCAGCTGCTTAATACAGTGCGTTTATTTTCAAATGAGCTTGCAGGTACAATCAAAAACACTTTAAATATCTAGGCAAAATGTAGATGCTAAAATTACTGGACCATAATCCATGTCAATAGCCTGGTTTCCTTACAAATAGATAGCGGCTGTCGTACAGTGGGTATGAAGTATCCCGGACTTTGAGTTAATATAAATAAATAGTTATTTTGAATCATTAAAATCATTGTACTCAGTAAATATAAACAAAATCGAATCAGAACATTTCTTTTGTAAATCGAACACATATACAACCAATGCATTTCATTGGTGCCATTGCCAGAGATTTTTCGAGCAATTGAATATATGAATAATAAGCTTGCTGTGCAAAAGACAATATGATATATTATCTGTATAACAAATTATTATTGGTGCAATTTCATTTCACTGGGTGCCATCCATAGACAGCACAGCTAATGATGCATCATCGTGGCGCCCAGTGCTGTGTCGTGAGCGATAATACGCGACACAAAAGGTAAGCGGATATTGGTCCTAGCTAGACTGTGAAATGTGTTAGGTTTAGGTTTCATGTTCACACGTATAATGTTGCACCATTCTAAATACTTATGTGTTTGCCTAGGTATAGTGTAAGATCGACGTGTTTATGGTCTGAGGGTCTGGCCATACTAGTAAATACAGATATTATTTGTGGCTAGACTGTTGACATATTTTGGTGTATAGTTGCATCTCAATAAACATGTTTGCTAGTATTATGTTACAGTGCTGTCCTAAAGAATACTGTGTTTGCCTAAGTATAGAGTAGGAACGAAGTATTTTTGGTATGAAGGTCTGGCCACACTAGTAAATACGGATACTAGGCGTAGCTAGACTGCGAAATGGTTTTGGTTTTGGTTTCATATATATCAACATTCTCGCCAGTATAATGTTGCAGGTACCCTCTGTCTCAAAGAATAATGTGTTGTTTTAGGTATGGGATGGGAACGAAGTCTTTAAGGTATGAAGGTCTAGCCACACTGGAGAATTTGGATATTAATCGTGGCTAGATTTTCTAGACTAGGATAAAGTTTTAATTCAATCAAACGTATTCGTTGGTGTTATGTTACAAGCACTTTCCTAAAGAATATGTGCTTGTTTGGATATAGGGTAGGACCGAGACCTAGGAATCAGATGATAAAATGTAGTTTCGAGTTAAGTAATTCAAATATAAATGTCGGTCATACTATAAAAAGGTAGTTGTCACGATGTTGCAATGGCGAAGTTAAGTTTAATTGTCAATTACAGATGGTTACAAAATAGTCAACGTCCATTATTTGAGTGCTATCAAAGAAAACTCAGATCCATTTAAATGTTATAACTGGTTACATGATAGGTGAATATAAATGAGCAATCGCAAACCGTAAGTAGAGTATAAACATAAATTAGGATGACACTTAAAACTTGTTTTTGTTTTAAAAATAAACGTCATCAGTGAGAAGAAAAGTAGGCTTCTTGATTTAAGAAGGGATGCAGACTGAGAGGCCTGCACTTCGTAATGAAGGGTTGTTTTACCAGGACTATCCGAAAATTTATTCTTTGGAATATTTATTCGGCTGATCTAGGCTGGCATGGTTATTGGCCGGAAAAGTATGACATTATATAATATGCTTTATTCAGATTAAAGTCATAAAACGCTATTTTAGGATATGTACATGTTGAGCTTGAAGAAGAGTAACATAGTTATGTCATTGCTTAAATTTCGTTTTATAACCATTGGAGTCACAACATTCCAGTATCTAGAATGCTTTCATTGGTTATTGGTTTCCTGGCAATGTGCTCCAACGACACAACCATAGTATTATGTGAGCAAGCATCTTTTCGGTTCGCGATAACTGGATACAATTATATAAGAGCTAATTAAACTCATACTATGCTACTTTATAAAACTATAGCGTGACGGTTTTTTTCCAGCGGTAGCTTAAGATATATTTTATGAATGTAATATAAATGTATCATTTGATCATATCTCTGTTTTGGCCGTTTTGCTACTAATGATTTTTTTTTTCATGAGCATAAATAGTTGGTAGGTTACTTTTCAATAGTTACTTTAAAATTTGGGTTCCTCTTAACAATAGCATTCCTGAAGTAATTTCAAAGATGTTAGAAAAATCCATGATTTCATCTAATCGAAACTGAAAATACATCTTAACAGCAACTGCTCTATATCAATGCATTGGCGCCTCATTTGAATAAATCCTTGCGGGCGCTTGCTGTCTCGATATCATTGAATTTATTTCATTACCAAGAGTCATTTGTTTACCTAGAATACGTGATTATTCTTATTTTACGAAATTCTCATTAGTTTTTACAAGAATTTTGATGAACCTAACTAGCAAAATGTTCCGGACATTATCAAATATTTAAGGAGATGTCATCGTATTTTGAAATCAGAGTGTAATAGAAATTAACCTCTCTCTCTCTCTCTCTCTCTCTCTAGAGCTACGTAGAAATGTCAACATTGTCGTCAGGACCAAACTGGAATTAAGATGATGATATTTATCATTTTTATTTACATATAACCGGTATAGCCTATAATTAGTGTGGATTCAGCGTGTTTATTTCAATAATCAAGGTATCCGGCTGGTATGTTCAATCTGGTCCTCTCAATGCAAATGGATATCACAAAAGCAAATAATCGTCTCAATCCGCATCAAGAAGAGATAAATGTTTACATTGATAACCTCCCAAACAGTGTCCGGCCAAAACGTGTCTGGCGAAAAAAAAAACCCGGAGTATTTAGAAACACCTTCCACGTCACATAGATAATTGGGAAGGCATAGGTAAGACACGAAAGAAAAGTTGTGGCACTAAATGTGGCTTAGGAGATTTTCTATGTGATTTAAGATTCCGAATTTACATATTCATAAATCATCATTTATTTAATCATTCCCGAAACATTTATGTCTATTTAAAAAAAATGTAATAAGGATTCTCAAATAAAACCTGCCTAAAGCAAATCAAATCAAACTCTGGCAGACAAAGTATGAGTAGGATGATTTTTCGGGAGCAAAAAATAGACCGGCTCGTCGACTCAAATTGAATCAGTATCTTAGCAACATATTAGCAATAGAGTAGTATCTAAGTGTCTCTAAGTGGCACACAAATAATCCATTGAATCAACATTCAGCTCATCATGACAAACGCTGCAAAGACGTCTGAACAAAAGCGTTTATGATGTAGAAAATGCTGATACATTGTGCATATTGTGCATAACAAGTGCATATTCAATTGTTCGAAATGAAACTTTGGATAGTTTTACCAAATTGAAAAGTTGCAAAGGATAGTTTTTCATTCCAGAACATTTTATTAATTGATAGAAATACCAACAATTTTACAGTTGTACATTGTATCATGTCTTGTTGGGGTATTAAATTGCAAAGAGGGTTTCCAGGCGAACAATTCGGTTGAACGAACGTTTGAAAAGTCCAGACCGAAACAAATTATTTACATTTACATGAGAGTGATCTTTTAATTACCCTTAATGTGATACATAACATTAAGTTGAACCATGAACAAAATAGAAACAAGTTATGGCCAAATAACTATAGAGTTTTTTTTTCTTAAAACGATATTAAAACTGGTGTGTTGGATCGGTATAAGGAAAAATGTAGTTTATTACATAGCATACGACAAACCTAAAAGAATATGCTGTTTCAAAAAAAACGTATATAAACCATATTTAATTAACATAGAAAACTGAAAGCACATTGCATGCCAATGTCTGTTCTACCTATGAAATTTCCATGACTTAAAATTTGTTTTGCAAACTTATAACAACAATTGCATGAGTTAATTAAACCTTAGATACATGGTTTGAGGGTCCTACTTCTCTGAGTTCTTTTATTGGCAATTAAAATACGAGGAATTTCTTATTGAAATATCTAGGCATACCAAACTAACCTGGAGCTCTATTTAATTTGCGTCTTGCATTTATGGTTGTGTCATCTTAATAAGAATAAGGTTATTCATCTAAAATTTATCTCATTTTTGTGAGGGTTATTCTCATTTTTGTGTGGTAAAAATAAAAACTAATAGGATGCTTTTGTCTTTGAAGCATTAGAAGGGGCGAAAATGTACATTATAGCAGCCAAATATTGATTCAAATATAGAACAATTTAGGGTATGGCCACATTGGAAGCTTTTTCTTGCTTTCATTTCCTGCAAACATGTCTTCCAATGTATTGTTTATGAGAGGCCAAAAAAAAGCGGTAAACGCGACCTAACCGCTCGTTGTTTTGGTTTTCCATAAGGATGTTGCCAATGTGACCAAGCCATTATCACTGATATGATATAAGAGCCGATCGCCGGGCATTTCCCGTCTAAATCTGTGTTTTGCGAAACCTCTCATTATGACAATATGGAATCACAATATTCGCTGATTTAAGATCAAATTTCAAATCTCCAACTCACCTCTTGAATAACAATAATGCTTATAGTAAGCGATCTTCCTCGTTTCGTGATTACATTGGTCCCAAAGTCATCGCCAATTTTCTCGACGGCTGACATCCAGACAACACGCAAGCTGTGGGGTCATTGTCACGTAGTAGCAAAGTGGGAATACATCTCAAGATTACATATTTGAAACATGTTTGTATAGGAATATCGGAAGGGAAATGTAACACTACTTGAGTCAAATTGGATGACTGATCCTCGAAGGTTGTTTTGATTATATGTGACTGACAGAGTAATATTTCCCTTCAATGCAATCGCAGGGGGTGATCCTGAGATATCTCGATTTTATATATATTGCATGTATATAAATGCCTGCTTAGTAAGAAGTCATCAGAACGCTGTAAAACAAGAAAAACAACAACTGCACCAGGTCTTTCTAAATCATGCCCGCCGACAGAACGTAACTGCAACTCCATTTTTCATAAAAGCATTTAGTTATTTTCTGCAGTATATTGCTTGTTTTATTAAAACTCGAGTGTCATCAAATACGAAATAGCCAAAAATGGAGACAAGATGACAAATTGGAGTAACCCGTTTGAAAACCTGCTAGAACATCGTGGGGTTTATAATAAAAATTATATCGTTAACTGTGCCTCGAGCAAAACGTTATTTTTTTTCAAAAGCCAAAAAAAAAAACAAAAAAAGAAACCCTTTTAGAAACAAACTTTAAATTGTTATAATGTTCATGTTATCATACAACTCCTTTGTTACTTATTTCACCAGTGGTTTGCTTCCCTGGATTGTTAGCCCCGTTTTGCTTTTTGGTACATAATTATTACAAATATTACACTTATATGCCAGAAGTGCCCAAGAAAAATGCCACAACAAGACATAGACAAACCTTTTCAATAAAAAGTGTGCCTCATTTACCGCAACTGATGGATCTCAATTTATATATTTACCGCAACTGATGGATCTCAATTTATATCGGCTATGATAAATAAATCTGTCATACTCATTTATGATGAAAGCAATATAACCTTCGGTAATTGTATAAATCAAATTCCAAAAATAATGTATATGGTTGTGGTGTTTATATCGTTGGCAATTGATTGACAGTCTGATGGTTCTGGATAAGATTCCATTAGTTTGCATATCTAGACCGTCATCAACAATAGCAATCTGTAGTTGTTATACGGAAGTTGGGGTTTATCGAGCAAGCATATAGTTAAAACAAATGATATTAATAAGTGTTTTTATATAATGCAATTCAAGCCGAAATCAACCATCCGTAAACAATATAAGAATGTATATCAGCCAAAAGACTGTACCCTTTTCTTTAGGTTCCTTGCTTTATAATATTTGCATGATGTATGCCAACTGCGTCACATAAATGAATTCTATAAGAACTGTTTCTTGATCATCGATGTGGGTATGTGCCAAAATCGCAGATCCAGCAGAAATCCTTTACGGTTGCACAAAAAACATCCTTTCATCAAAGACAAGGTTTCCATGTCGTCATTTCAAAATCAATCACCATGCATTGCCATATATCGAGTTAGCATCGGGTGCTGCACGAATCCCTTCAATTAGCACATAGATTGCACATTAGCCTCAAAAGCAGTCAAAGTGCTTGTCAATCGCATGGAAATAAGATTACGGATTATTTGCCAATTTGTAAAATGACTTTATCCTTGACTTGGAGGTAACAGCTTTTTGTTTTAGCGATGCAGAGCTTGTGGATTCCTGCAGTATTTAGGGAGGAAGAGGATTATAATTCTTTTGAAACATTATACCTGGGAATAGTCTAGGACGGTAATGGCGCGTTCATCGCTAATCAGAATATTTACCGCAAACGCAAAAATTGGGTCAAAAATAATAAAAACTCACTTTATTCAGTTGACTGTAGTTACTCTCAAAACAACGACCAGACGTTTGCACGTTGAGGAAAACTACCAGTGTAATAGAGACACTTTCATTCAAGATAGAATATGCTATTTTTCATTTTACACATAGTTTTCGTTAGAAGCCTGAATGCATGGGACTCGTCACGGGACTCCGAAAGTTATGCACATTAGTTTTATATCGGAGGGTTCCATGCATAAAGGTACAAACTAAGAATACATTATTTGTCCTGAGATTTATAAGAAATATTAATTCTGATCCATTAGATAAAACTAAATCTAACTCTTGTGTCAATCACACAATGCAATTAATTTTGCGAAAACAAACGATAATTCGCTATTCTAATGTCAATTCATTTAATAGCTGGAGCCGCTTTTCCCAAACTGCAAAACGTCACCTAGAAGCTGCATGCACGAAAAACTTAAATTCATATTATGGACGCCTCTCCCTCGGGGCTGATTACTTACCACCATATAAACTACATACTGTACTCATAGCAGTAGCTTCCAATCAAAACAAACTACTCATGAAGAAGAACTCGCACGAATTCGGCCTTCACTGAGAAGCAAAAAATGAAAAATATTTGGTTCATTTCGCTGCCGTCCTTGCCCTTAACGGAGTGATTCAGTTCTCACATCAATGTATGCTGCATTGTTTTTTGTCACACGCAAAACATATTAGCCTGTTTATGGGGAACACCCGAAGAACATATTCCTGGAGAGTCAGTGTATGCTTTCCTGCAGTATCCGTGTGGTTTCCTCTTGGCAATCTGATTAAACTGCCACCTGCTTAAACCAGTGAGTTTATTTTCAAATGAATATATGCTTACGGGTACCATCAAAAACTCTTTTTAAAGATCTGGATAAAATGTAGATGCCAAAAATACTAGACCAGAATCCATGTCAATACCCTGGCTTGAGTACGTAAAGGATAAGTAACTTATGGGTTCAAATCACCCCTGTCAGGTTTTAACAATCCCGCACTCTGAGTTAATCAAAATAAATATTCGTTTTAAAATCATAAAAATCATAATACGCAGTAAATATAAACATACTACCATTTACAGTACATATATTTTGCGAATCGTACCTCTATACAATCAATGTATTTCACTGTGTGTCGTTCAAAAGACAGCAAGGCTAATGAGGCATCATCGTGGCGCCCAGTACTGTGTCGTGAGCGATAATACGCGAGACAAAAGGCAAGCGGATGTTAGTCGTGGCTAGACTGCGAGATGTTTTGGGGGTTTGGTTTCATTTATATAGACATGTTCGCCAGTATCATTTTGCAGGAAACCTCTGTCTCAAAGAATAGAATTCTAATGTATTTGCTTAAGTATAGAGTAGGAACGAATTCTATTATGGTATGAAGGTCTGGCCATAGAATCTATTAGTTAATTTGGATTTTAGTCGTGGTTAAACTGCGAAATTTGGGTTTTAGTTTCAACTTAATCAAACGTGTTCGTTGATTGATGTTGCAGAGACCCTTCTTAAAGAATATGTGATTGTTTGGATATATGATAGGACCAACACCTTATTGTGTTCGGGTCTGGAGGCCAGGCCACATCGGTGAATAAGCGTGTTCAATTAGATGTATTTTGCCAAAATAATAAGCCATTGAGTGGTAATATAATGTTACAACCTGTTTAGATATATGTTGCAATTCACTCATGAAGATGTAATTAGACAAATCTGTTCGTAAAATGTGCGGTATATGGCTTTGCCCTTGGTTTTGATTTGGTTTTGATTTCTGAGCCTAAGTTATTGGAGAAGAAAACGAAGTTTCGAGTTAAATGCCTTTTCATGTATGTTAAATAGGCAACAATACTTAACGATTCAACAATTAAATTATGTAATACTATAAAATAATAATTATCACGATGTTATGATGAGGAAATTATGTTCAATTATAAATTTAAAATGCAGTTACAAAAAGACGAAGTCCATTATTTGAGTGCTATCAAAGAAAACTCAAATCCATTTAAATGTCATAACTGTTTACACTATAGATGAATATAAATGAGCAATCGCAAACCGCTAGTTGAACATAAAAATAAATCAGAGTGACACTTCAAAATTGTTTACCCTTTCCCTTAGGGCCTTTAATTTGCGAACATTTTTTTTGTTTTGTTTTAAAAACGTCATCAGAGAGGAGAAAAAATAGCTTCTTGGTTTAAGACTGAGTAGCTTGCACTTCGTAATGAAGGGCTGTATTAGTTTGCCCTGTCTGGGATACCCGACGAGTAATTGTGTAAAATGTATTTATCCTCATGACAATAATTATAATTGAACGTAACAGAAAACGCAAATTAAAACCGACTTTATGCATATACATCTATAAAGTTTGGGTAAAACTTAGGAAATCCCTATATAACCTTAGTTAAGATTATACCTACATGTATACGTATAGGGATATAAAACGTTGTATAACACATATAATCGATGGAATTATTGCTGACAACGGTTTTTGAGCTTCCCTTGTTGGAAAACAAAAACAATTATATATATACAATATATATATTTATTACTTCTTAAGCTACATTTCATTACTTTAAACAGAGTCCGAACCTATATTGTTCACAAAAAAAGGACATTTCAATATACCATTGGATACTCCTGTATGAGTTTGGCCTGGCAATGTCCTGTGAATTGTCAGCCGCCATTTAGATGCAAATATCAAGCTTAAGGTTTTACGTACAAAATGAAATAACGCGGCTATTCGGTTACCAAGCATTTCTTATTATGCACAATGAAAGGTAAATCGAGTTTGTTTCAAGATAATATCAAACTCAATTATGTTGGCAGTATTTAGTGAGAGCGCTGTTGCAAAATATGAAATAGCAAACGGATGCTGAAATTAAGTCATGTTCCGAAAACCTCAAGCAGGGTTTGTGTGGAAAAATTCGACAGTTTTGGATGAAATACAATTTAATCTAAGCAACCATTGTTCATTTCAAACCACACATTCACACTTGATTAGATAGATAATGGAGTTTATATAACTTTATTTCATTATATTTTCGCTTCTAAAAGCATATTTTCCAAGAAAATCACTACAACAGAATCACATCGACAACACAACATGGATCTCAAAAGATAGAGATAGATTCTAAAGACATTTGTGTTTAAAATGTTACTCCAAACACACTTGTCTACATTTGTACCTTCAAATAGAGGACTTACCATTATTTCCATTACACATTCGTAATACATAACGGATCAAGGGAGAATTACGTTAGCACCCGGCTAAAAATATTTAATACTTATCATTCCCTTTTCAGGGAAGGAGATATGCATCGAAGGGTTTATACTGATACACACTGCAGTTGATGCCTTGTCTTATATTGAACCTTGCTGTCAATTTTCTTGTCAGCCAATGTAATCAAGTTGACGTTTCAGGACGTCCCAAAAGAACGGGCGCCTTTCAATCCAGATGTGAACGGAATGCCAACATTAAATCAACCCCTGTTAAAAACAGGTTTCTCACGTACATATCTGTTATATTTTCCCATGCCACTAAGGGTTGATTTCTCTTTAAATCAAGCACTTATATGTGAAATTTGCATTTACGCATTCGGCCTGTTCGCCCACTAGGACACTATTCCGCTATAAATACCAAAATATAATAATGTTTTGTACCACCTAGACATTTCGCAACAATTTTCTTCCAAAACAAACGATCGTCTTTCAATCCAGATGTGAACGGAATACCAACATCATACCCTGATGAAATACTGTCGAACGAATTTATTCGCAAGTTTTATATACATGTACGTTGATCGCACATTTAGCCCATGAGTACGTGTATTGACATTTTATTTCAAATTAAAACAATATTGAATTCGAACTACCCATTCCCAAGCAGCGGTTAAGTTTAATATTAAGATTAACATGTTTTTTTCATCAATGTGTGAAAAATGGACGATGTGTTTCATGTCCTCAAGGTTTAATTTCAGTCTAGCCTTCCGTTTTAACTCTAGCAATTATATTTGATATTTGAATTCACACGTTCTGTCTTATTTTAATCTATGACACGATTTCTCAACAGATATATCCCAACAGTTGGTTTTTAACCTCCTACTTTCTTCCGCTGATAAGTAAGCGATACAATATTACTCGACGACAATCACAGTGCTAGGAATACCAAATGATTTGTTTAACAGTGTTTTATGCTCAGCATAAATGTATTTATGCTAATGTCTGCTCTAAACATACGTTTCGTAGACTGTAGTAAATTGGAGGTTATTTGTCAGACTGCTTTATATTTGACAAAAGTTGGTATTGAACTATGATAGAACAGTCTCATACCAAGGCAATATGTTTTTGATGCTCAACATCAAACCATTAACATAGTCAAATCAATAATTCAAATGAACTCACTCGAAAGACCATCTATATGTTGTGGAACAAAATGAATAAAAAATATAAACATAAAATGTTCCTAGCCAATGAATTACGTCGCAAAACAATGCATCGTATGAATTAAGGGCCCACCTACGTATGTTACTTCCCGACGTCGAATATGTGATATTCTGTTGTTCCATTTCATTGTAACCCAAGTGCAATGTTTCTCATTGGTTCACGACGTCTGGAACGTTGTCACATAGGACCGAATGTCAACATTTTCCAGACGCCAATTGGTGCATTGCAGCGCTCGTAAGTACATGTATATGTTGGTTACTACTTTAATTTGCAAACTTTTGAACCAATTATTATTTTATATCATTAATATATTGTTATGATATATTATATATGTAAGTATGTTTGATATATCCTTCTTAATTCATTTCAATATTCTGATTTCTTCCAATTTACCGGCTAAACAAAAATAGCCTGTCCCCATTTCGCAATGTAAGTGAGGGACCCTATAGCTAATTGTGCTGCCAGCGAGCGGTTTTTTGCGACAATAATACGCCACCAGCGCTTAGCACCCCACTCTCCTTCTGCTAAGCGGCCCACCCATCCCTTGTCACACAACCAACAGTCGTGACAAACTAAATACTAGAAATATCTCTGCCCCCTCTAACCCAACTTATGCAACACTGCCTGTAAATATTGCTCACCCCTATGAGCTTAACGCATCCCCCGTTTTTTACTCATCACTGCTCTAGCCAGTGGATTTCGTATGTGAAAGTGGAAGCAATGAGAGGACGGGAGAAGGCATTGAATGTAATCAGTATGTATGGGTATTTTGTATGGTTGGTTGTGGATATAGCGAGTAAAATGTCTCAGG
The DNA here is from genome assembly GCA_001703475.1 of Hydroides elegans. Taxonomy (NCBI): domain Eukaryota; kingdom Metazoa; phylum Annelida; class Polychaeta; order Sabellida; family Serpulidae; genus Hydroides; species Hydroides elegans. The sequence goes on from LQRL01075488.1 coordinate 32,001, forward strand.
ATAAACCGGATATTCTGGCATATATGTTCACTGAAATAAGGAGAATATATGGCTGAAATAAGGGGAATAAGGGGATCTTAGAGGCGGGAGATATAAAACATGATGTTGTTATGAAATGAGTAAAAGTAAGTCTGGTTATGATCTTTGTTACTCTATTAAACCACAGGATATACGGTTTATGGAAAACAAAACTGTTAGTAATATCCGGAAGGTTATTTGTAATACAGTGATAATCAGTATTTTGAATGAATGGCGAATTGAAATACATATGGTTTGAAATAAACACTCGGGTACAAAAGTTCAGTACAATTAACGAACAGATAATGCTGAAGCTTGCTTCACTTTGTGATATAAAACGTATGAATAATAAATTATACATCGGATTACAGGCTATGAAACTTACAGTAAAATCAACAAAAACAACTACATTATTTATGTCTACTTTTCACATCACATATACAAAATAAAGTAGGTTTGTGAAAAAAAAAAACGAAATAAGGCTGCGACAGAGAGTCTGAATGAAATCGAGTAAGGGGACAGGACAGCTACTATTGTGTTTTCGCCCATAGAAATTAATGGGTGTTTGGCCGAGACATAAGAGCGAAATCTGAGTAAAAGTTCAATGTATAGAAGATTGATATATCTTGCGTCCCTGAAGGATTTATTAGATTTCATTGATATCGTCTCGGATATCGGATTGCTTTTGAATAAAACGTACTTAATCTAGAGGATATGTGCTTCTATGGAAATGTGTTGATCTTATGTTTGTTTTAGATTCAACAGACTTTGATAGGCAATTAACAAGGAATATACATGTGAAACGGATACAACATGTGTTATGAACGACATTTAAAAACATTTGAAAGAGGATAGTAAGCTCAGAAACATCGATTGAAATTTACGACTTTTTGTATAAATACTAATTAGTTATCAATTAATGGAAAATCTGTTCGTGATTTGTAACAGGAAGTCATTTATCAATACTAAATTTGTTGAATCTTCTGGAACTACACGTGATAATTAGCAAGACTATTTCACACTTGGATACAATGAAGAACACAGGGTGTCAGACATATACATGGAAATATATATGACGAATATATACGAACCTATATTTTAGGTGGATTCGTTTATTTATATAAATTATACTGGAATTTACATTCCGATATTCGAGTTCTCCTTAAGTATAAACACATATCATATACCAAGGAAAAACGGTGCAATATGCTTATATCACTACAAACCAGACACTTAAACGGCTTCCATCTGCATATTATAGCGTCTTCTTTCTTCGCACCGATGAAGAAAAAAAAACAGACAATTCCTAGCGTCTGCTCATTAAGGGAGAAAGAACCTATGAGATTGGATTTGCAGTGGCATTAAAACAGCCCACTAGGAGCAATAAACAGGCATAGCGACGGTGTGGTTACTAGGGATATCGAAGCAATGATTCTGTTGCCGCCTGAGGATTCTTGATGTATGTTCTGTGACGCTTTTATAGTGAAGGACGTGATAACATAACAAAGCGTCAAATTAAGTGAAACCGCGAATTTGATATATATCATGTGAATGTATTGCCGCATTTATCTGTTTTTGAGAGCGCCAAATGACGCTTCTTGATGTACATCCGATGACGCTATTACATCGAAGGACGTGATAACAAAACAAGGCGTAAATTTAGCCAATAAAATCGTGTGTGTGATATACATGCTGTGAAGCAATTATGGTGAAGGTTATGATATATCTGGATATCCAATTTAGCACGAGAAAGATCCTGACAAAAACGGCTATAGATGCCGCGTCGACATGAGTTAATATAATATGAAATAAAAATCATTTATTGCGTACAAAACATGATTGAAACAGTTATGGACGCAACTGAAGAGCTTCCACAATTCCAAGTATCATAAAACAACACATCATAACATCACCAAACATCAATGCCAAATCAAACCGTTGAGGATACCACTTCAAATCTCACCAATTCTAAACAACATTAAACATCAGGACATCAGTTAAGCGACAAAAATGCTTAACCAAACATCCACAGCCGACGACTCTTCAACTGACGATTCATTCCCCGAATCCGACTCAGCGCGAATCCTATTCCTCTACCTGGCCCCTATTATCCTAATCATGGGCACGTTGGGCTGTACCATCAGTACCGTTGTGTTATTCCAACTCACTCGGGACATCCTTCCGTCCTGTCTCTATCTGTGCCTGGGCATGCCACTTAATCTGGCCGTATTGTTCATATGGTGCGGCAACGACTGGCTTTCCTATGCCTTTGATATCAATATTAAAGCCATCGCTATGCTGCACAATGTGAGCCTATGTAAGTTCTACCCGTTCGTATCGCAGTGTCTATTGGAATTGAGTATCTGGTTGCTAGTGGCAATGATAATCGAAGTTGGATTCGTCTATATGAGACCACATCGTATACACAAGATCTGTACATTGGATAGAGCCCGCGCCGTTATACTACTGATGATTGTGCTCATAGTGTGTGTGAATACCCACTGTTTCTGGAGCTATGATCTAATTGAGATGGATGAGGATATGGGCACAGGAACCGGCTTAACCCACTCTAGCTATTTCAGCGCTGGGTCCCTCTCGTTTTCCACTAAAAAGAGAACCAGTTCCCTCAGTGGTGACAGCACTAAATGGTTCCGCTGCCAAATGACAGCTCAGCCCGGAAAGAGTGAAATATTCATAGATCTAGCCTTGCCCGTCATTGCTATTCTCGTGGCCGACTTGTTTCCCTTGTGTATCGTTCTGTCTTTTACTGTGATCGTTCTGGCGAGATGGGACAATCTCACAAAATCAATGACGAAAGAGGAGTCATTCGCCAGTATAAATAACGCGGCGGCTACTGGTTCAGCAGTAGCTAAAACCACACGTAACCCGAAGAATAAACATTTTCGCCTTTTATTTATCACAGAGAAGGATTACATCGTTGTGAAACAACTCCATAAGGGTATGCTCGCTATATGTATCACATATCTCGTTCTTCTCTCGCCCATGTGCGTTTATAAAATATTCAAATTCATCGCGAATCTTGATTCATTCGCTCCCATCCCGTCCTCGCCTCAACTACAGGCTAAACTGGAGCTAGGCGGCGTCGTGTGCTATTTACTCATGTATTTATTTCTGGCGGCCAAAGGGTTTATACTCATGGCCTCGTCCACATTGTATCGTGATCACGTGATTAAGTTGCTACGCTGTTGCTGTGGTAACGGAGGGACAATCTGCAATACTAAAAGGTCATCTATTCATCAGCAAAATACAGCGAATAAAATGTCCGGTAGTTACTCGTATGACGCAGGGACTAAAAAGCAGCTGGTGGGGAAAGCTGCTAAACGGGGGTCCTCACCGGGACATATGTATCAGTCAAAGAGCACGCATGCAGGTCTTTCAGGAGGTGATGGTTCAAAAAGTGGTTCTTCTAAAGGAGGACGGGAATCACAGGAGCGCTTATTGAACTCGAAATCATGTGATTATATGGATCAATGTGACGCGTATAGCGGTGTAGTGTTGGCTAATAAGAGACCATGTAACGGCAATGGACAGTCGTTTGTACAACCGGTGAATAGTGGTACGTTTCCGCGTGAGTACGCTATTACGTCTGTTTGATATGTCAGGATATGGCGAACTTACTTGCAGTTATTTTGATATTAACTTGCAGTTTGCTTGCAGTTACTTGATATTTGATATATAATATTTGGTATAGCTAAGAGGGTAGCTAGGAAATTGTATATTTGTTAGTGAATAGTCATCATATTTATTTTTGTCTTAGAGACACACACATACTCAGCTGATGCAGTAATGCTTTAGTAGTAATGTACATTGTATCCTGCACACTGTAAGAATATTGTAATGATGAGGTTAGCGCTATTTTTTTTATTTGCGTGGGTAAAACACGGCTAGCTATAGTGAAGCGTAGTATTTAAAACAGGATGTTAAAGTTTATGGAATCGGTTGTAATATTTTATGGTGGATATGAAGCTTTTATACTCACACAAACAATCTAAATATATTTCTATTTATATATATCTAAATATATTTCTAAATATAACTCGATTGACAATAAAATGTTTGATGATATTTAGAGTCTCACAGGTGCGTGGCATTTTATCAAGAAACAAACTTAATGTTTTTTTCTATGTTTTCCTCTTGTGGCAATATAAATAGCAAATATCTACAAATGTATGTATAATATGATGGACAATATTTTATATCTAGATCAATATCAAAGAATCACTTGAAATTAGTAGCAGTATATCATTAATTCTTTACCGGTTTTATACGTTGTAGTTTTAAAAATGCTGCTTATTGTATCCAACTGTTTCGAAAGGTTGTATGCAGTGATGAAAGGCATTGTAGATATTTGTTTATCAATAATATTGTGGTCACATTGTAAAAGAATCGCTGATGACATGAATTTATATAAATCATTGATAACGTTGACTTTCAGTGATATATGAACAATTTCAAAATGTTGTAGTTGTGTTGCAAACGCCAACATATAATTATAAAAGCATGGGTATGAAAACATGTATCCTAGTCTATGCTGCGACGAAAAATGACGTTGCATGATAGTCGAAGAAGAAAAGTTTTCTGAGATGGAGATCTTAAGGCATATGTGAGTAAACGCAATACAAGGAGTAAGGAATCATTTATCTATCAAAGATCTTAATAAATTTGTTAACTTGTGCATATTGAATCTAATACTACGTCAAATTAAAACAAGCATGTATAGTTTATTCATCAAAACGATATATTTTAAACGTATTCACGAATGATATTTTCACAATAAATGTTGAAAGATGGAGTTTTGATTGTAGATACGAACAGATTTTCTTCTTTTGTTTTCGAACTCATTTATCATAGACCTCCATGTAGTTTTTTTTTGTAATTGTTTGTTGTTTATAACCAGAAATCCAAAAGCAATTAATCTTCTTAATTATATATAACTATATTGACAACGATATCGAATAACAATCTGCCACAGGATTTGTAACACAAGATATCTGAGAATACACTATTTATTTTCTGCAATACTCACATGTAACAAACTAACTAACTAACTAACAAACAATGCTCAAAAAGAAAAAAAGGAAATCCACGAAAGATTTGCTCTCTGTGTTTCTGAAGCCTCATCTGAAATTCCTTTCATTTTAATAACTTTAAAATATCGTTATCAAATATTGTTTGCAATTAAACGTTATCTAAGATGACTCGATCATGAGTTTGCAATGACATATTTAGAAACGGCAGTATTGATAGTAGCTATGAAGTTATATAAGACATAAACGAGTGCATTCTCTGGAAAGTATTAGGTCTCGGCATATCTATACTCATATAGGCGAACATTAGACTTCTACAATGTAAATAAATGTATATGACCTGATTTCACAAACCTGTATATACAAATAATCAAATATGTTGGCATCGAGCCTCACTCATAATTTATCTTATCAACCGATAGCTGCCGCTCCCTTTTCAAGTTGCACTCAATCCCCTGATCACATAATAAGTTCAACCTTTCACATTCAATTTTCGTCCATTCGCCATTATGATCGCTTTGCTGGTAGTGTTTTGTTTCCGGGCTTCTCTTGCTCAGGTTAGCTATTCATTTAAATAAATATTTTAATATTATCAATTAAAATTATATTTACAAAAAAAATCGTAGTAACCGCCGTTTAATCCAAATGGGTATATATTTCATATTTTTAAAATGTCGTATTATTTTATTGTCTCTCATACTACACAACGATTTCAAAGTCTATGGTTGCAAATCAACAGGGATATTGTTTTAGTGTTATTGAAAGTTTCTCCGGCAATTCAAGTCATACCTAACTTATTTCTTCTCAAGCTGAGTGTCAACCACCACCTTGGCCAAGTTCAAGGTCAGACAGTGGCGCTGCATTATGAAGGGATCAGCGTCAATACCTGGCATAGAATCCCCTATGTTATTTAATGAATCCATAATGTGAATACCTTAACAGGTGGTGGTTGAAACTCACCTTGGCCATGTCCAAGGTCAGACAGTTGCGCTTCACTATGAAGGGGTCAGCGTGAACACGTGGCACGGAATCCCCTATGCTGCATCAACGGCAGATGATAAGCGATGGACGGTAAGTTTCTTAGCATTTCTGATCCACTATTTTTGATAATAGACTTAAGCGTAGTCAGAAAAAGAACTTAGTCAGATAAAAAAAAACTTCAAATAAAAAACTTAGTCAGATAAAAAAAAACCTTCAGATAAAGAACTTAGTCAGATAAAAAAAAACCTTCAGATAGAGAACTTAGTCAGATGAAAAAAACCTTCAGATAAAGAACTTAGTCAGATAAAAAAAACCTTCAGATAAAGAACTTAGTCAGATAAAAAAAACCTTCAGATAAAGAACTTAGTCAGACAAAAAACCTTAGTCAGATAAAGAACACAGTCAGATAAAGTTTTACATCAATATAGGGCCTGCTGAACATAAATATAAATCGTACCAAAATGAATAAGCTGCTTAAATAATATTCCAGATACCAGTGGACCCTGACTTATTTGCTGGTCATGTAAACCTACTAAATACAAAAACAGTTAACAAAAATCATATCAAACGTTATATTTCATTATTTCATTATTTATTATTGTATTCCTTCTAGATGCCAGTTGACGCAGAACCATACGGCGGAGTATTCGTAGCCGACACTCTAGGCACCGCGTGTATCCAGAGGGAACGCAACGCGCTCTGGATCACGCATCCCGGATGGAGGCGATTCGACGAGGATTGCTTAAATATGGATGTTTATACTCCAGAGGTAATTCATGCTGATTTGTAAATGCATATAATGACAGAAAATAAAGGTAAAAAAGTGAATTGCTTCCCTTCGAGAAAGACTGTTTGAACCTGGTTATCTATATGTATGGTTCAGGGGTTATCTTTGTATGATGCTTGCATGTTTGCTTACCAAATGCATATTTTGAAACGGAAGGCATACAAGTGTGTGTGTTTATGTGTGTGTGTGTGTGTGTGTGTGTGTGTGTGT
>LQRL01075488.1:39251-49667 GCA_001703475.1 Hydroides elegans
TCCATAGACCTAATACAGTTGTGGTACCCTTGCCAAGAGTTGCATTGCTCAAAGGTAAGTCGTGATATGGTCGTCGAAGTTATTCGGACGGATAGTGACTCGTTGCCACAAACTGACAAATAAAAGCCTTTGTGTTATTATACATTTAATGCAAACAATAATAAAACAAAAATTATAATTTACAGAACATGAACCCTTCGGAACCCTACGCAGTCATGGTGTTTTTCCATGGAGGGGCATTCCAGGCCGGAGCGAATATCCAGTATACGGGTCACTTCCTTGCTGCGCGTGATGTCATTGTTGAGGTACCAAACTACAGACTCGGAATCTTTGGTAAAATGATATAAATAGATGATATATACATAAATAATGGGAATGCTTGGATATGTTAATGAAGGTAATAACAATAAAATTGAACATTTACAGTCATTTAACTCACCATTTGGTCATATAAGAACCCATTTAGAGCTAAATGTCCATACATGTAGATTGCATCAAAAGATATGTGAATATGATCTTTCACTCTCTTTCAAAAGCATTATAATTAGGCTTACCTATATCTACATGAATATAGCGGAATGTTTCGTTTGATCAAACTGATTAACATTTTCGCCATTTTACAAGGTTTCATCAGCACGAACGACTCGGTTGCCCCTGGTAATTACGGTCTCCATGACCAGCGCCTCGCTTTGGAGTGGGTTCAGAAGAACATCGCCAACTTCGGGGGAGATCCCGCCCGCGTGACTATCTTTGGACAATCGGCTGGAGGAGCAAGCGCGGGACATCATCTTATTTCGCCCGGATCACAAGGTTAATAACATCAATATGTTATATTCAATGTAACGAATAGGGAAATGTATGAAATGTAGATCCCGCCCGAGTGACTATATTTGGGCAGTCGGCTGGAGGGGCGAGTGCCGGACATCACTTGATATCGCCCGGATCACAGGGTAATTGAATCACTTGTGAATATGCACGCAATAAATGTTTGTTATTTAAATGTGGTTTTAAATGTTTCACATTTTGGTAATTACGTAATTTGCATATACATTCGGCTACAGTGTAATACTATTCAATATAATTTTAAAATCACAATTGGTCGCACTGTGCGACATTCGATAGATTGTGAATAGATAAACTAGAGTGTTCTTCTGGCTCATTTTCAATTGCACAGTCTACTCGATATCCTTACATAAGCTCATGCTACTGCATTGATTTTGCAGGTCTTTTCTCACAATGCATCGAGCACAGTGGTACCGAAATGAACTTCTGGGCCATTAACTGGCCAGCATCCAAGCCAGAGACATATGGACAAGCGGTAAGTTGTATTGTTGTGAGCTATTGCTTATGCCGTTTCGTTTTATAGCAAAATTGATAACAGTTTATTTGATAATCAATAAACATGTAAACAAATGTTAAAGTTGTACATGAATTAACATGGATGAGGTGAACGTTTTAACTTTTTAATGAGATTCATTCTACTCAATCGCATTACTCAAGTTCGACATTGCATGTACATGTATAAGCTCAGTAAATATTTGGAACAATTTTATATGCACTTAAAAACACATTATTTCTATTCATTCATATCATAACTTGGATTTAAATGTGCACGAATCAAATGCTTCATGAACAAAATCAATATGTTGCTATGCCTGGATATGCTATATGTGGTATTTGGAATCGTGTTTGCTTATTTGATACACATCATAAAGTTTTATTCAATAGATAGCGGAGGATTTCGGCTGCCCCATAGACAATAGCCAAGACCAAATAGATTGTCTCAAGACGATCGACGAATGGGCTCTCTACAATGCATCCAACCCACTTACATGCAATGTATGACAACTTTTTTTTTTTTTTCGTTTTGAGTCATTAATAAGTATCTATCAGGATTATTTAATGTGGTATGAGAGCTTTTGAAAGAAACCAACACAGTTGTTTAATATACATTGAAAAATTATAGATCACAAATAGTTATTGCTATACACATTCCCACTTGTATTAAATCCACTGTTGTGTTATTTTTAAATTCGATATTAGCCACTAGAAAAATGTAATGTCCTTTATACATTTAACAATCCTTAGTAGTTATGAAAAAAAACTGTATAACATGTGAAACATTTCCTCGAAACTTCAAAGTCATATAAGAAACTTTTCATATAACCAGCCCGGCTACTTTTGCCTCGGTTTCGCCCCCGTCGTCGACGGACCCGACGGTTTCATCCCTGACATTCCGCTTGAAATGCGCAAACGCGGAGAATTCGCCAAAGTGCCGCTGATGACTGGATACTTGACCGATGATGGCTCGCTCTATACCCTGGCCTGTGAGTTGCGGAATCGAAACAGCACCTTAAAATTTAATCGATAACAGATCGATTATTGAAAATAATTAAATTATTCATCCAGTTGTTTTTCAAACAGTTCAATATATTAAACCATCTGAATCAGGAAATATTCGCAGGTAAATCAAGAAGTATTTTTGTCGTGTTGGCAGCCATTGAATGTACTGCGATGAGAAGCTTAACATTGGGTGTTGAATATTTTATGTTTATTTAACTAATTAATTTGTCTTGAATTCTTAACTTGAATTGTGAAACATATATGATTCATTGTATATGTATTATTGCAATAATGTCGAATCAAAACCCATTAAAGACATCCCAGATGCAATGGACGGCGGTTTCACTCGCGAGCAGTTTGAATATCATCTTCGCGAGGATTTATTGGGAATGTGGTCTCCGCAGTTCGATGCTCAAACGACTGAAGACGCTTTTGAGGCCATGAACTTCTTTTATTCGCCTTGGCCATTTGTCAATGATACCGATCTGAACAGAGAAGCATTCAATGTGGTAAGTGAGACCGTTTCGCTTTGATAAGGTTGGATTCATTCTATACGAAAACTTTTTCTTTTATTTGTATTTAGTTATTATATTCGGTTTTCATTCATATGTTCTCACAATAGATTTTGATAGGATATGTATTGTTTCTCATGTTCCGTTAATATAGACCAGCATCCCCAGTTTTAAGACACTTAACTCCTTATATGATTACTCATTTTAAGCCATATCAATGTCACTGTGATATGAATTGTCACTCACACTCCTATCAATTCGATTATCATATGACATATCTAGTACCATATTAGGAAAGACAATTAGTGAGTACAGATGGTCAAAATTGATCAGATTTGTGATGAGATTCTAGCAAAGGGGTCAGTATAACCCATTGTTTTGTTTTATATAGAGGATTATACATATTATATTGATAAACATTTTGTTAGAATCCCTAAAATATGTTTCTGTATATTGTTTTAGATTTGTTTCGCAAGCTATTGTCAATACAAGAACCCCTTGAACTATGATGTTTGTGTTAGTAGTTGATCACTGATGGAGGCATGGGCGATCCCTCTGACCGCCAAGCGCGCTCTCAGTCACAGGAAGTAGTCGATACGTACCAGTGGGTCTTTGGTTACCGTAGCAACGAATCATACTATGGCATCGGTGGAGTACTCGAGGGCACTGAATGGATGGGTGAGTCCTATAATCCGCTCTTCTAGCACTGAACATTTGAATAAGACTCCGTTAAAAAGGATTAGCAACTTATTTTACAACAATTTATCAAATATATCATGATTAATCTGTATCACCATTTCTAAACGGCTAATCTTCTGACTACCTTGAACAATGTGTTTTCCGTCGTTGATCGACCTTGCATTTTCTGTACAAATGCAATTATGTTATAAGCTATTTATTGTAGTCCGGGCTTTCATAACAAATAGACATATATAAATCTTTCATTAGATATTAATGAGCTATTTTCATTATAGTTATCGTTACATTTGAACAGGAACGTTTCATGGCGCTGAGATCCCGTATGCCTTCGGCTGGCCACTCATCGGTCTAAGTGAGGAGGTTCGTGAAGACACTCGCATTTTCGTCGACATTATTCCTTACAACGAAGAGGATATTGCCTACGCTGAATTCATGGCTGATCTGTGGACCAATTTTGCTAAATTTGGGTTAGTTGTTTTCCATGTTGCCTTCCATTCCCATTCCATTTTACATTTTCATTATGATATACTTTTGAGATAATTTATATAATTTTGTTTGCCTGAATGGCATAACTTGTGACTAAAATCAATATACATTTTGAACTAACAAAATTTTACATTGCTTGGAATCAATAAAAATCTGTGTTGATAATTAAATTTTATAGAAAAAGGTAATGGGGATATTGCTTTATTGTGCGACTCATAAATGACTCAAATGAGAAGTTGTTATAATGATTTCACCGTAAAGTGCGACATGCATATCTTATTTTGTACCCACAGCAACCCGACGCCGGAACCCATTACACCTCCATTTGGCAACGAACCTGTTACCTGGCAACCCTACAATACTGATACTTTCAACACATTTTATATGGATCGCGAAAATGAAATTAAGAACATCGGCGCGTACAGTCAACATGGCATTGCATTCTTCAGTGATTACATTGACTATATCATGGGAATCGATTTCTACAACACAGGTAGGTTACTTGAACATGTTTATATGTTTATACATCTGATAAGATTTAGCTGGATTGCAATATCACACGAAAATATTGACAAAATATATGCGTTTTGATGTTGATACGTCAGATAGAGATGTACAGTTTTTTATTGATTCTACACATTCACAGACGCAGAGTTATTACCTAAAGTGTATGAATATAGGACAGAATTCACAAATATGTCTTATTGTTTAAGACCAAGTATTTCGCATGTATTTGTTTTATATATCCATTGGTCATTGATGCCATTTTATTTTGCAGAACCAAAGAAAACCACAAATCAATACAACACTCAGCTCTACAATGATGCCGAACAATTTGTAATCGACAAAATCCTGGCTCAGTATGACCTTGATGAGGATTTGTAGCGTACTAAAAATAAACTGATAGAAACTTTAAAAGTCATTACTATGTACATATCAACGCGTGAATATGTTAGTTTGATATATTGCGATTTGATAAAGTGTGTCGCTGCACAACAGTTGCAGCGCATTCATATGACATATCATATTATTTTATGTTAAGATACACACGTTATGTGCTTTGTTTTAGTATTTAAATTATTAAATAATGTGATTGAACTGAGAGCCTGAATTTATCTAGTGTAATAGCGATATGCTCTTTGTAACATATATAATCTGTCTCACATTATTGAAAACGAAACTTATTGATGTATATGCATTTTCAATAATTTTTCTAAATAACTAAATATTCACTCAAAAAGGGCTTTGATAACGATCAATTCCATTCATCGCATTGTCGAAATACCATTTGAACAGATTAAACATTGATGATAACTATATAGTATTGTATTTTTAGAATAGATTATTATCTCGTGCCTAAGAACAGCACGATAGAAGTAGACGCGATAAGATGTTATAATCTTTACTAAAACGGTGGTCATAAAGCAGCATTTGTATGCATTTATTATATGGTTTTATTTAGGCTGACCACAAATATAACAGAAAAATAAAAATTTAATACATTTAAATATACATCATAGCGCATCAAATTATTTATTCAGATATGATCCATTAACTAGAGTGAGATGTATTTTTTTCAGTTGCTCTTTCCAAATACTTTTACGTTAGTTATAGTGATATAAAATAATGTATATTATAGTGTGCAACAAAAAGCAACATTTTAGAACACCAATACCTTATATGTGAATTGTATATGTATTTCAGCGGCATTTATTTTTATTTGTCATATCAATTTAATTTCTAGAATTTACATTGCACATTTTATATACATTGGATGTGTAGATAAAAAGCATATCAGTAATACGTTTTCAGTTTTATACTACTTAAAACGTCTCAGTTAAATAGTGTTTTCTTTGAATATCACATATACTATCAGTCTCATTTACCGATAAATATCGGTGATATGAAATATTAACTTAATGTTATTTTCAAATAGCAATTGCAATTAGTTCAATTAGCATTATATTTATTGAAAGAAGATATTGATCAATAGTGTTTAAGGTGTACAATTGTGATTTAATGTAAAATTAGCATCGAATACTGAATAACGGTTCCGCTTAATATCATGAAAAGGTATATACAAGCATAAAATACAATTGCATGCCTAACAATTTTAGGAAATGAAACAAAGTTTTGTTTTTATTATTTTAGTATATTTATGAATATTCGTAAAAATGTTAAAAGCACCATTGTATGGGTATTTATATATTGTATTTAATTTGTATGATTGCTTCTTTGTCTATACCCTAAGAGAACCTAGACCATGCAATACAATGTGTTTCATTATGAATCGTTCTAATAATAAGATTTGATCAATAAAATATATGGAAGTTTCATTACTTTATTATTTTACACATATGTTGTAAGCGAGTAATATAAATAATATATAATGAACCTCAGGGCAATAGGACACGCTACTCAAAGTGATTTATTTCACCGGTATCTTTTGAAATCATAATCAAAATTATAAAATGCAAGAAGATCATACAATACATAATTTTATTTCGAAGGAAACATCACACGAAAAGAGACTGGGTTTATGCAACGATCCTTTGTATTTACCAAGAGTTCTTGTTGATATAAATACTGATATCAATGATTAAGTAAAAAGCCGCACATTCATGTATCAGTATGATACACTTAGGCTTTACCCAACATTCCAAAGCATCGTTTTAACATTAAATGCAACAGTTCATTAACTAGGATTTAACTACTCTTCATCGATGTCATACTGAGCCAGAATCTTCTCGAGAATGAACTGCTCAGCGTCGTTGTAGAGTTGCGTGTTGTATTGCTTTGCGTTTTTCTTAGGCTCTGCAAATGAAATGTAATTATCATATCAAAAACATGTTTATAAACACTCGGGTATAATTGTTCAATAAAACGTTATTTTAACCTACAATGTCTTAAAATAATCAATGTAGAATTCGATATCTTATATCACGAATCAGAATTAGAAATATGAAGAGTAGTTATTTCGGGTTAAATGAAACATCGACATCAAAATAGTCCATCGATATATTGTTGCGCGTAATCAACTCTTCAAATACTACAAAATCAAATACTACATAATATATGTTACGAACCTGCGCTGTAAAAATCGATTCCCATGATATAGTCAATATAGTCCCTGAAGAAGGCAATGCCGCGTTGACTGTATGCACCGATGTTTGTGATTTCATCTTCTCGGTTCATGAAGAACGTGTTGTAGGTTTCAGTGTTGTAGCGTTCCCAGGTAACCGGTTCGTTGTCAAAGGGAGGTGTAATTGGTTCCGGTGTAGGGTTGCTAAGGAAACGAAATCATGAAAACATGAGATGACAGGGATAAAGGATAGGTTTCCTAAAGATATTTATATTTTAATAGTTGAGACCATTTTCGGTCCAAAACACCAGAAAAGTTAATTGTCCTTGATTTATTTTTCTTCAACTGGCACTGATAAATTAAATATCAGTTAAATGATAGTTTTCAATAATTTTCATTTAACTTGAATCAGATCATACAACATTATATTATGTAATAGGAATGCGTTTTCGCATAGACGGCTCACCGGGTTTAAAACTGAGGTATTGCATAAACTGAGGTATCAACAATCCAGACTCCCTCGTTAAAAAACTAGGCAGGATTATGATACCAAGTGTGATTATTATGACTTTGTTTTATTAATGTTTAGCTATATGGCACACCAATTAGGGTCATTAACACCGAAATTTTCCCAATCGGTTTACATATACGTATTCTTAATCAAACACAAAAAAAACCGCTCAAACGTGACTAAGGGTGCAGTCATCGGGCATCGGCAAATTTGCCGCAGACCCCATAATTTGGTATAAATGATCTGCGGCGTGGCGGCGTGCAATTTGGTATAAATGATCTGCGGCGTGGCGGCATGCCGCTGCCCGATGACTGAACCCTAATAGACTCAAAGAGCCCTCTACTTAGGAACAGTTCGGAAACAACTTACGCGAATTTCGCAAAGTTGGCCCACAGATCAGTCATGAATTCAGCATATGCAATGTCCTCCTCATTGTAAGGAATCACATCAACGAGGATGCGAGAATCCTGTCGAACCTCTTCGCTCAGTCCGACCAAGGGCCAGCCGAAAGTGTAAGGTAGCTCAGCGCTGTGGAAGGTACCTGCCAATTTAAAGTAGTTTACATGCAATAAGATCTTTATATTGTAACGGACAATATAGATATTTATCACTTAGCGCTATTTAGCGCTAATTAGATTAAGTGCATTATAAATGTTGTAATAATTAATAAATAAAAGATATTGAAAGCCAGTAAATTCACAACGTGTGAAGCAAATTATGCTAAGCATATGAAATGTCGAAACACATGTAATGATGAAATGTATGTTGTGCACTCAAGACATGTATCAAATATGGTTTATTAAGGAGAGCCTTATTATATTTTTATCAACGTGTAAAAAATTCTATTTCAAGGAAATTGATACATCGATAGCACTTCAGGATTATACTCACCCATCCATTCGGTACCCTCGAGTACTCCACCAATACCATAGTATGACTCGTTGCTACGGTAACCGAAGACCCACTGGTATGTATCGACCACTTCTTGGGACTGGGAGCGCGCTTGACGATCGGAAGGATCGCCCATGCCTCCGTCAGTAATCATCTGTGCAATAATTGAAATGGTGTATATGTTCAAATGCATCATAGATTGCAGTAAACGCTAACGGTGCGTTCATTGACTAGTTTAATTTTCTAAACAGCTTCATTCTCAAAATAGGCAACAAAAACCTTTACTTGACGCGAATAAGATTTCGCTGTGCCGATCTTAGCGGATCAGATGTAGGTCAAAGGCGCAAAAAAAGCAATGGTCCAAAGGCTTGCGATGCTATTTACTAGGTAAGTTTAATGACAAGTTGAGTTGTCATGAAATAACTATTACTCTTCTACTGTTCTATTAATGTTATGCATTATGAATTGAAGGTCTTAGAGCATAAATATGTTTAGTGCAAATTTCAGGTTTTGAGAAAATCGACTTTAAAGTTCGAGGGTAGGAATTTGAGTTGACAGAGTAAATTTTCGCTCGATTTGTTTCAAATTGTCACTATACACTCTAAATATGATTTACAAACACTATTTGTAAATATTTTATTTAAAATAAAATTATTTTTCAAAATATTAAATAAAACTCGTTTAAAAAGACCTGCAATTGCGAAAAACATGTTTATGCGTTTTAAAATCAAAATTTATAAACATGTGTAATGGAAGAGACACATTTATGAAAATCGCATTTTGGTGAAAGAATATGTTTTTCTAACAAAACAGGTTACCAACTTGTCTATTTCAACTTGTTAAGTGCATTAAACATGTCGAAACTACAGTTGAAACTTCAGTTGAAAACAAGGTTTAATCACGAAGTTATTAAAGCAATTTTTGTCGAGTAGCTAAGTGGGTGCTCTCGCTTATCTGTACCTCTTTAGCCTATCACATTGCAGCATGTGTAGGGATCCAGATTTCTTTTGTTTAGTGCGCTGACTGCTTTCAACAGCGACATATTTTATTTAGCACTCAATCGCAAACTTTGTTTTGTTATAATATTTGTATATGTATTCAATAATATCGTATTAAAAATGTGATAATATTTTGAAATTTTGTTTTGTTGAGTTGCTATCAAACAACCTGGATATTTAATACATAATTTCATGCTTTACTGAACAATGAATAGTGTTTATATATGACGAGTTGTGCTATTAACGTCGGGTTTGAATATTGCTATAGCGAAGTCGGGTTTATGGTATATCAACATGCGGGTTTATCTAGCAACGGATATCATTTCTATATAATGCGCTAGATATTGTGCATACCATCGACTATGTAATATTGCTATAGCACGAAGATACATTGGACATATTTAACCATTTTATCAAGGTAATTATCGTTTTTTTTTCTAATGATTTCTATGTTCTATATGCCTTTAAAAGGCATTTTTGTGCCTTATATTTGCTACACTAAATAGCTTATTTTCTTATAATAATAGCGTATGACCGCTGCCATATTGGATTAAGATAATGCGTTGTTTCTTATTATTTTATCAAGTTTTTTTTTATTGCACTGATGATGAGGTTACCGTCAGATGCATTTTTAATAAAACTATCATTCATTTATTAATAATCATATTGTTGCCATGCGCTATATGTTGTTAGCACTGATGATGAGGTTACCGTCAGATGCATTTATAATAAACCTATCATTCATTTATTAATAATCATATTGTTGCCATGCGCTATATGTTGTTAGCACTGAGGATGAGGTTACCGTCAGATGCATTTGCTTACGCACTGGTGATGAGGTTACCACCAGATGTATGTGCTCGCGCTTTGGTATACATATTATTACATTATAAT
>LQRL01075490.1:0-13847 GCA_001703475.1 Hydroides elegans
CCCACCCTACCAGGACAGAAATCATTTCTTTCGGAACATCTTATTTTAATCCTTATTACGGTATCCCAATGTTGTCGGACATCACTTACTTACTTCGCAAAAGTATTATTATGTATCCATTGCTGGTTTTTTATCTTATATTGAAAATGCGTTTATTTTCGGTACGTCTCGAGTAGGGTAAAAATGGGGATTCTAGCACCCCCACCGTTTGAATCTTCGTTTGGGTTTACCTCACTGTCGATTTTAATAAGACACGCTTTCCTAAAAACTTGTTTTATTTTTTGCATGAAAAGAAAACGATTCATGAAAATGATCATTTTCATGTTTATCAATTCAAACGAATTCTGCTTGAAAATTAAATGACACAAAAAATAATGTTTTTTTTTCAGGTTGTTTGGCTGCTTTCTTTTGCGCTTTCTGGCAATGGCAATGGAAGGTCTTCAATGATCTCATGTTTACCGCGGTCGCCTTGACAACGGCCAGCTTATTTATTATGACGTCACAAATACATAATATCTGGTTGGCGTATGTGACCTATATTGTGTTCACGAGTCTCTATTATATGACAATTACTATAGCAAGGTATTACAAGTGCGCCAATTCCGACCCCAACATCAAAAACACCCCATCTCCTCATCCACGACTCAGTAGAAATTTTACAATATATCTCTTTAGAATTTTAATACAGTATATTTCTATAAGATATCACTTTGAATATTCAAATATAGTATATTTCTGGTATTTTTTGGCATTTCAAGATTTTGCAGTTCGAATACATATACACCTCTAGTAATCTATGAAAACTTATTTGTTCACTGTTTAATTTGGAAAGAAAATGCCGGCACTTTTATAAATGAGTAGATTGACCACATTTCAAAAACGATAAAACACACAAAAAGAAAATATATAGTTGTTTAAAAGATTGAACTGGCTTTGATAAATCTAACTTCCAATTGTTTTATTTTTTTTCTAAAGTGGTTGGTCAGGTAAAGTAACAGCATTCGTAATAAAAAAGATTCACCCTTATTTTTTAGCAAAATTGCTATTATATCGCACATTTCATTTCAGTTTCGAGATTGCGAGTCAGCTCGTCTGCGAGAAATATGCCTTGATATTTGGGAACAACTTCCTGTTTGGCGGAATAATGCACTGTATTCTCATGGTTAGCTTCGTGGTAGTTCCGGAAAGTAGTGCGCAAGTAACTAATACTCTGGTAAGTCGTAGATTGAAATGTAGAATCTTGATTAAATCTCCCAATTGGCTGAATGAACTTCAGTGAGTATTGCATGGGTAATCAAATTTTCACAAATGAGTAGTAACAAAATGGTAAAGCGGCAATGACATGTTTATGTAATAACGTAACGAAGACAAGCAGTAACGTCTTCAGGGCTGAAAGAGATGAAAAATGTGTACTGATATTGAAGATTGATGCGTCGTGAAGAAGTGGGCTTTACTTCATTATTTAAAAGTATAATACCTCTATTTCCGTTTCAGTTCCTTGTGAACGGCATATTTCTACTCCTGTTTGGCCTGGCCATGTGCTATGTCATCGCAAAGGATATTTACAGACAAGGTCTGGCTACGTACGCATCTTCCATAAAGCAGCTCAGATATGAGGGAGTACAGGAGGGACATATCTGAACTGCAGTAACCGAGAAGAAAGACCACATGACACGCTGCTCATATACGAGTGGTTGCAAAATTTACGCCACTAACATTCGAGTGGTTTCAAAATTTACTCCGATCGCATTCGGGTGGGTTCAAATTAACATATTTGAACTCCTACTTACACTATGATTCTACCTATGAGAGCGCTGTATGTAACGGATTAACATAGATATTTATTATTATTAGAGTAAGCGTTTGGTTGTGTAATTTTACATTTATCAATGGGCATGTGATGCACATTATCAGTAACAGTACTTTTATGAGTTACTTAGCGTTATTTTGTACAGAACCCTTTCATTGTGTCTTAATATTATCTACGCCTTTTTTACTACTACGTATCAAATGATAGTAATCAATTGATTTTGTTTCCCACGACTGTGATAGATTAGTTTAATCATTGTCATTAGTTATATCAAATCTATTTTATAGCAACAAATTTTATAAATAAAGGAAACTATATAGAAACTTTATAGAAAGTAGTTTTTGTGATTATCTGTTTTGTCTGTGACAGATATGAAACCTGTTCTACTCTAATTAAGGTATTAAGCCCTATTCATTTTCAAAAACGTGAAAAAACGGTGTTATTCGATATCGATGCATCGGTAGGGAAAATACATAGAGAACTGAAAGGGAAAGCATAAAAGGGTGTACTCTCATTACTCCTATATCTCAGATTTCATAACATGTTAGAGAAATTTGATATAAATGCAGGGAAGACTATCAATGGGCACCTAGCCTTTTTTCAAACGGTTCTAAAATCGCAATAAAACTGCTTAATAAATTCAAGGTCTGCTTAATAAAAACAGGTCAGCAAGATATAATCCTTTTTAGTGATACCATAGCGCGAGAAGCTAGATAGACTGTAGCAGAAACAGAAAACCATTTCAAAAGTTCCCAAACATTCAACATAACTAAATTACAAACGATAGATTATAGATAACAGTACATTAGACAATAGTAATGACAAAAATTTGCCAAAAAGTGTCCCTCAAATCTCCCTCAAAACCTTCTTTGAGCAGCAGTTCGTGACGTCACTTTCCCGTTGCCTAACTGTCGCTAGGTTATTTTCTAAATATAATAGTGTCCAGGTGCGAAGTCTAAAAGTTAACGAATAGTGCCTTGCTACAGTTTATATAAACTACTATGTTCAGAATTGTTCAACTTAATGATAAACGTTTTCACAAGAATGTTTCGAGAAAGATCTTCTGTGTACAGGTGATAAAATTAGATCCTCTGTGAATTTTGGATTCTTACGTCATGCTAAAACAAATCCGTGTTTTTTTTTATTCTTGCACCCGATTTTGTTACGTGTCATATGACTAAACATATGAATGCTAGTTGCATTTCTACATTATATTCTGATGCAGAAATAAAATTTGTTCATTCTTTTAAAAAACACTTTAACTTGATTATTTTACGTAGAACCAGTATAGTATTGTGTGGCAATAGTTCTTTTGATTATTATCGCATCTATTTGCAACAATTGCACTTCTATATGTGTATTCTACATCTTTAGTGACAAAAGTTTTACATAGATAATCACTGTCAATTTATTTAATCTTATTTGATTTAGCTGAAATATTCAATTGCTTGCAAAGCTTAAAAAATTTACATAGATCATCACGGTCATTTTATTTGATTTAATTTGCTTTAGTTGAAATATAGAACTGCTCGCATTTTTTCAACATTGTGCAATGCTTGTTTCTATCTACTTCAATCGTTTATTTCAAGCTTCAAAATTACTAATACCCGTTAATATTATATTGACAATAATGCCATTTCCTTCATTGTTCATATAATTCAGTAACTGTAGTTAATGACATGACATAAACATCAGACTGATACATCATTATTGTGAAAAAGGAGTAGTTAATCTCTATCAATTTATTTCCACAAGTTTTGTCACCATTAGAGCATAGGGGTAACGCTTTAGTAATGCACTAATTGCGAGTTAGTAAAAATTTTAAGAGCCTCGTTAACGTCAGTCCTATATCTTGATAGAGTTTATTTCTGCAATCGAACAAATAAATTTGCACATCATACCAATTAATAATAGTTATCAGCAATACAAGTAGGTCTGTTTTGACATTTGCGAAATTGGGTTATCTGATTTTTGCTACAAAATACAAAGACAACTGATGATAACAGATACGAAATTAAGCAAAGAGGGCCGTTACATAATCGGTTGTTTGAATCGATTTCGTGAATAAACGACAAAAACGATTTTAAAAAACAAAACTATTGTATAAATGCAATATAAAACATAAATAAATCACATCTTAAAGTTAAAGCTTAACAAATGAGTCATCATAACATAACTGCATAACTTTATATTGATTTAAATAAGTTTATTTGTACACACTTTAAGTAATAAACACCCTGTTAAAAAATAATAAACTTTTGAAATATAAAATGTAAACATAATTTATTGAACAAATATATAAAGACACAAGTATACTTAAGCGTGTTGCAAGCAGAGAGTACATACGCAACAGTAATATTTAGGATATTATATTTTCAAAGAAAATACATAAGTAAAAATAATCAATATTTAACATGAATTGGATGCAGTGCCTGAACAAAAGGTAAAAAAAGCTTATTTTGAACATTATTGAAAATTGTATTTGCTTATATTTTAACATGCCTTGTATTTATATATGAGTGTTAATGAGTGTTATGTTAGTCAACTGGTCGTAAGTGTAACTTGGAAACAAAAAGAAACACTATTACATGATTACTTTTACTTTTTTCTGTGAACTCATTAAAATGATATGTTGAGTGATTGTTTAAACGAGATTAAATTTAAGATTAAGATTATTTGTAGTTATTCAACTTAATAAATTAAGTATAGGTACGTTATTGCATAACATATCGTGTTTTGCTCGGTGCTAACTCAGCATTTTCAGTTCGTTGGATCCTTTCTTGAATATTTGTCATAAATGTTAAAGAAAAAGCAGCAATTCCTCGAAATGAAAGATTTATTATATAGATAAGATAGATGATTTCAAAGCACATTTTAATAAAATATGTCAAAACATACAGTCTAAATAAGTTTTAGAATATTGTGAAAAAAAATATATAGCTGACAATACACAATGAATGTTAGCCGCATAAATACAGTAAGTGAATTATACAAGTCACTTTTATTATTCCCCAAACTTTGTTAAAGCTGCTAAGCAGACCTAATTAATATGACAGCATTTTATTAAATAGCTATATGCGAGCACACTGTGATTATACATATAATTTCAATGTGAAATAACGTGTTCCTCATTGGTGAATGATAAATGCTCAGATAAACATAATTCACTGCCGTTTTGCAATGCATGTACAATTTGCATTTTAAGTGTACTATGAATTGTTTGATATTTCTTGTTACGTTTTGATCGGAGAATTTTTTATCGATAGCGCTAGATGACGGTATATCTCATCTAAGACAGTAAGATGAATTAATGAATTACAAGGCTTCGGATGTGACGTTGAATAATTTTGCCTCATTAATACGCATATGCATGATAACCTAACGCCCTTTTACGTACCAGCGTTGAATGTACACTCAACCTATGACTAACCTTGTTTCAACGTTATGTTGGTCACGTGATTGATACATCAGCCAAGAGAGAAACTATCAAACTACCATAAAACTGAAGCAAGGATCCAAATTTCAATATTTTCTTTTACAGTTGCCTCTGCATGTGCCGTTGCAATGTGTTGTGCCTTGAAATGATTCATAGACGCTTCACGATAGCCGTTCTTTGTATGTATTCGTTCTGTCTCGACTTCCGGCCATCAGAATCGTACGCCATGGAATACACATTGGAGGATGACTTCAATAGCACAATGGAAACATTCCATTTTCAGATTTTGCCGATTCGAACCTATGTTTATGTATCATTTCTTTTACCATGCATGTTATTTATTGATTATATCAAATACAAATGGGCAATAGTGATGTGTGCGGCCATGCTAACTTTGGCTTATGGGACCGCCATGTATGTGTTGACCATGCGTGCGTTCCAATTTATGGAGCTCATTTTTGGTTTATCATACGCTTTGCGAATCGGTCTTTTTACTTATAGTTTCTCTGCTTTTCCGCAATCATATCACCAGAAAATGACTATTAACGTGTGTGGCTATTTACTCGTGGGAAGAGTACTTTCGGCATCATTAGGAGAGATAATACTATTCTTTGATAAATCAAATTTCGAAACATTGAACACTATCTCATTTACATCAGTGTTAATGGCGATGGTGTTTTCTCTGATTCTTCCAAAAATACAACACGAACGTTTCATTGAAGCAAACTTTTTAGGGTATATAATGGAAATACCTGAAAACGATTTATCAAGTGCGCTCTTTGGTCAAAACAGCCCAGAGGAACAGGAAATTATCAGAGGGATCGAGGGTTTTGAAAACAAAGAAAATGAACAGATTAGAAATTATGGTAGTAACCGGCATGCAGAATTTTGGGATGGTAGTGAAATAAGTATTACAGGAAACAGTAATACTATTGGCAATCAGAACACTTCTAGTTTCATGAATATTGATAGTTTTTCCAATGATGAGACGCTACAAAGTATTCAAAATGGAACTACTGTTTTAGAACTGAGCGCAGATGTATTAAACCAGACGTCAGATAATACCAACTTGGATACAAATAAAAGAGTGCATGATTTCAGTGAAAGCACCGAAACAAATGCGTGTTTTTGCGTGAATTTCAATCCATTTTTTCAAGGTCTAAGTAGCTGCTACAACAATCTGTATGTTCGTAAGCTGTCTATTTGGTGGATTGTCTCTACTTGTGTCTATCTACAGGTAAGTGGCTATGGTTTATGGCTTTTTAGATAAATCTTAATTTCATATTCATTAGTCGATATAAAGATAAAATATATATGGTTCCTATAAGAATATTTTTTCTTATATTTCTTTGCTTGCAAATCTTATATAGTTTTGACCACATTAACCACATTTGGGTTTTATTGGATGATTTTGAATCAAATTTACAGCTGTTCAAAATAGATTGACATGAGGGTCCAGTTATGCATAGCTTAATGTCGAAATTAGTTTCTGAATGTATATTTTGATATGATAAGAAACATACAGGTTGTGGAAGCAATTCATGGTCATTGAGGTGCATGAGGAGAATATGGCGCAATTATTTTTTTAAATAATTCTAACATTAACAAAATTAAGATACTTCAAAGTATGCAAAGAGTTCTCTGGTCATCTGGGCATCAACAGATAGTGTATGAATGAGATCAAATGGATAGAAAAATAATATTGCTCCAGCTATGTGTACTATGATTCAAAAGTGTCTAATTTCGTCTATGAATTTTAGAGTTGACATGATATATTGTTCCTATTGTTTTGTCAGCAGACGTTTCAGGTCAAAATGGTTATAGTTAATATCATTAGAGAAATTTATGTTAAGAACTTCAGATTGATCATAAAAAGAGTCAAAAAGAGTCAAAAGAACGGACGTCTATTCATTGAATTCCGAAAAAAAAACATTCATTCTGATATTTCAGGTTGTCTAAATCAAATTAGTATTATCTTAAATAATTTTCAATTAGTTTTCTTTACATTTCTATTCGGGAAAAATAAGACAGTAATTCGATCTAATGAGATTGGTCCATTTCAAGCTGGCAGACGTTAGTTTAATATTAGACTGCAAATCAGAGTTATGAATACCATATATTTTATAGATACTTTCTAGAGTTCCAAAATGATATTGTTTGAAGAAAATAATGAATGAAAAATGTTGTTTGCTAGTTAATAAACCAAAAGTATCGCAAATAAATTTAATTATTATTATCTTGATAACAATAATATTGATATTTTCATGTTTCAGACTGAGACCTTTCGAAAATAATGTTTTAATCTCGCTTATCATAATATTTTCAATGATTTGCTTTAAACAAGTCTGATATTTAATTGCTTTAATGTCATAAGTATGTTTTTTTTTTAAATTTTAGATGACGTTGACTTCTATTTAAGCTTTTAACAATAATATCTGATTATCATAAAGTCCCTCAATTCTCTAAAAATCTGTTCAATATGACTTTAACGATTTAGCTATATATCTAATAGTGTAAATAAACTTACTTCGATAATAAGTACAAGTTTAATTAATATCAAATTAGTATTGTATAAAGCCGCACATGCATTGTGTTTTGCATTTCATTTCAAACTCATGCTTATATTGACTTTTGATTTTATTTATGGTATGTTGCTCTTCTTTTAAAACCATGTACACACGACGCAACTGAATGTAAGTCTGAAGCCTTGCTCGTAACAAGAAACTGCTATAAAGTAGATATAATGCCCGAAGGGTCCTAAAAAATAATTATATGCCCGAAAGAACAACGAATATTGAAATGTTTATTTAGTTTGATAGGTTTTTTTTTGTATTTTCCCCGACGTAGGTGATGAGTTACGCCCCTGTTCAGTGGGATTACATCACAGGCTTTGATGACGACAGGCGTCTTGAGAAGGGAGCTGTTCAGGTGGTGTCCTATTTTCTCGGTAGGTCAAGATAGATCACTAGCCCCCTCCCCAACTCCTGTGAAGAGAGTCATTTGCAAACCCATGTGTATCAAAACAACCCGATTTCCATTGAAATCGTGATTAAAACAGAAAGAAGTTGTGTTTCTCCATTTGGTATTGCATGGTGCTGAATTTGCCTTTTCGGTATTTTATGTAAGATGTATTGAAGGATAACGTTAAGGTACGATGGAATTTTACTATAATTCTAAATTCATGACATGACTGTTTGTTACTTGTTTTATATAAAAATCCTTTCCTGTAATGATATTATGGGAGTTATATCCATGTAACATCATTTCGTTTTTATTTTGTATAAAATATATTTTAAAAATTCTCGTAAAAACATATATTTTTCAGGATGTTTAGCCGTTTTCCTTTGTGCCAAATGTAAGTGGCAATGGGAAGATTACAACGATCCAATATATACAAGTGTCGCTTTGATAACAGGCATTTTGTTAGTTATGACGTCACAAATACATAATATCTGGTTGGCGTATATGGCGTATATTGTGTTTACAAGTCTGTATTATGTTACTATGGCTATAGCAAGGTAATACTCTGACCTCCGCCTTTATAGATACTAATAAATTCTTGAATTAAAAAATATATTTATGCAGGTTTAATAGTTGTTATATTTGTAATTTTGTGTGCGTAATAAAATTCCTATTAATTCGACTAAGTTCTTCAAATCTAAAGCATATGCTTCTTATTTTTAAATGCAAAATATTTTTCATGAATAAATAAAAATATTATTGATCTTTTCCTAATGCATTTTGTTCTTATTCATTTCAGTTTCGAAATTGCGAGTCAGTTGGTGTCGGAGAAATACGCCTTGATTTTTGGCAATAACTTCTTGTTAGGTGGAATCATGCATTGTATTCTTATGGTAAGCATTGTGGTAGTTCCGGAAAGTGGTCCGCAAGTCACTAATACCTTGGTAAGTCGCTATTTACCTTTTTCGTATTTAAAAACCAGAACGAAAGGTTCCAATTATTTAAAGACGGAAATGGGTCGGGCGTTTTTAACGGAATCGGAATGTATTGCTTTATAGGCATTGTAGAGTATTATTCCATGTAGAAAAGGTATGATTGCTTAACTTATCTGTTGTCAGATATATTTACCGCAGTGAATTTGTATCAGCTATCGATTTGAAATTTTAAGTTTCACGACAATAACAGGGCAAAAATTAATCGTCCGGAAACAAAAGGATAATGAAAAGAGGGAATCGGTCTTAGATTTTCAAATGCGGAGTTAATCAAAATTTTGATGAGTGAAGTCAAGGATTTAAAGCTCAGGCTTTGCTTTAAAATGCTTTAAAATAAAAACAACATTAACCAATTTGATAAGTGAAACTTTTATGATTCTATGAGAACGAAAAGCCACGTTATCACATCTGTCATACTCAATCAGTTGGTATTTATTCTAATTATAGTTCGACACCATGAAGAATACTTTAATGGAATTTACATCATTGATGTAAACTAATACCATTATTTCCGTTTCAGTTCCTTGTCAATGGCCTATTTCTACTCCTATTTGGCCTGGTCATGTGCTTTTTCATCGCAAAAGACATCCACAGACACGGCCTGGCGACGTACATGTCTTCCATGAAGCAGCTCAGATACGAAGGAATACAGGAAGGACATATCTGACGCTGTATCCGCTACAGCGGTTAAATAAAAAACCAACATCAATTCCAAAGCAAAGTGACTGAGTATAAAGCATTGTTTGGCATGTATGATTTCAATGATTAAGAGGGATCACACTACTCCTTGTCCTATTTATTACAACCAGAACACCTCTGGAAAACTCTTTTTTCTTTATATCATAGTTGTTCTCTGGTTTTTTAAACTGGGTCCAATCATTTGGTTGCTTGCTACCAAATCAGACATTGAACGGATGGCGTAGGGTTGGACCCTATTGCTTATGTCATATATCGATAGCCACAGCAAATTAATCTGGCTCTTCCATTGCAAACCTTAAATTGGTGATTGACAATATTTTTATATGTTTTTACAAGTGCTTATAAGTATGTCATAAACATGTATATTTATATGCTTCGTAGTTATAAATTGATATGTATAGTTTTGCACGTCTGCGATCGCCTTAATTATTCATTAGCTTTATTTGTTCTAATTTTACACAAACTGTTATTTTTAATAAAATACTAGAAAAAAATATTGTTTTTCGTGATATTGATGCAGTTGTTGAAAATTATGATATCACAGACATGTTAAACTTACAACTTATAGTTTAGTTGTGAAACCATTTGACTTTAAAATATATAATAATCGGTACTTGGTATGATAGCAAATGAGCTGTTATATCAAATAAACCTGAATTGATGATCGAAACAAAGCATTTTCAATAGATAAGTTTCATGATCACGATATACTGATGCATCTAAACATATTTTTTTCCAAATTGATAATAACATATTTCTTTTATTTATCTAAATAATACACCATTTATACTCCAGATATATATAACATGTATACCGAGCATAACGAGCAATTCCAGACCACCAAAGTGCTAAATAGGGCTGCGTACTAGCTCCGACGCTATTAGACATAGCATTCGCGCTGATGCTTTACTATGCCTTCTGGAACATAGGTCGAGGTTTCATCTATTTAAGAAAGAACCGACAGTGGAGTCCTCACCCTACCTCGCTTTGCTGCCAATAGCAGGATATTCGATATCCTAATCCGTGATGTGGACGATTGCGTTTCGCGTGCAGTGGCTGATAAGAATAAGCATCCGCTACATGACCACGTACCTATCAAGAAAGTTCGATGAAGGCGCGGAATCTTTGGCGTAAAGGTAGTACTAGTCGAGATACAACTATGCTGGTCAGGACATGTTTTGCGCATGCGATCATCCAAGTACCGAAGGCGATGTTATATGGACAGCTCAAAGGTGGTAAAAGAGGGAAAGGACGACAACGTTTACGCTTTAAAGACACATTATAGGTCAATATAAGAGAAAGCGGTCTAAATCCAAACACTGTGGAGGTGGATGCGTCCTACTCAATACTGTACAGGGGACATTTACATCTGGCTTGTAAATCATATAAAGAACGCCGCTGCATAGAGTCGGCGATACAAATAACGAAACATGAAAATATCACGATTTCTCCACCAACACCTAAACTTTGCGTTTCGGTGATTGTGGAAAAATGTCTTTTCATGTTTAAGTTATTTGTAATGTTTTAATAAGATCTTTTTTATACGTTTTATTTTCTTCTGTTACTAGAGAGTTTGTTTCAAATGTATATTTTCCAGCACTTCAGACGATCCGTTCTGTCAAATAGTGATGCTTATGTTTACCTCGGCTAAGTAGCAACATAAACTACTCTGTTCATAATATACATGACAATCCTGGTTTATCACTCTACCCCACGAAACCCTTAATCAACTTATATTAAGTTCTATCAATACTTTTGAATCTTAATCTTATCCATTTCCTCAAATGAAATTTCATTGCAATTCTTACATACTATCAAACTTTTAAAAAATATAATTATATTTTGAAAGACAACCCTATCTCTTTATTATTTTCTGTTAAACGTGAGCTATGCTGTCTTGTAGGGCATGTCGGTCAATCACAGTCTGAAGAATATAATTGAAGTGTACTATTGTACTTTGGATGTCGTATCAAACAAAGGAAAACTATCCCTTTGGTTAACAAACTTCATCATATGCAAACCCTAATATGTATTGCTAAAATGCCACAGGTCATATTACAACTTCAAAAATAACTGTATATTATTTATTCTATTTGTCACTTTAATGTAAGTTGATAATATAAGATACTTCGAGAGGGAGGTTGTGGATATTTGGAAAAGCAAGAATAAGATCCAATAGAACGACAAACAAGGCAAAACTTTAGTTATTGAACCATCGAAGTTATTTGTTAGCGTATGAAACAAGATATAATTATATCTAACAAATTTCAAAACGCAAACAATAAACAAATGTAGACATATCTAGGCGGCCATTTCCCAAACATGTCCAAATCAGGCCAATAAACATGGACTGTTTTACGAGTACCCCATATAAGGCGGTGTTTATGTTATTTAACCATGTATGTCGAACTATTGAATGACATCATTTCTATGCATAAGAGATATGGGCTGAATAACATGCATTTTGTTTATTTGCTGTTGATAAAAAATTCACGAATTTTAAAAAAGAAGTGGAAAGAAATCGCCAAAAACACAGCGTTTTTAGATTTTAAAAAGACCAAAGAATAAAAAAGTTATTTGAGATAAAAGTGCTTTGTAAACCAATTTTTATGTGAAATAGCATTATACAACAGTTGTTAGAAATAGTAATTGATTTCACACCATATAATTAGAGGGTTTGTGCAAATATAAATATGTTTGTGCTGACAGCCTGGATTTCCCAAACATAACCAATCACATTGCTTGTTACTGGTTTATTTACGTAAATTTGACGTCATTCTAGCGGATTTCCCAAATTTGCCCAAACTCTCTAATATCATAATTAAATTTTAAGGACTAAACTACATCGCATTGGTGATACGGTGGGGGTCTGGGCAGTATATTCTTCATCTAACCTAAATTTTAGACAATTTGAAGCTACACTGTCAGTATAGTATGCTTCTGGTATAGCGTTCAGACTGTGATTTACCGAACTGCTCTTGTGGATGGGAACCAGGGAAGAAAAGTAAAAATTCGCGGATAAAGTTTATAAACAAAAAGTGTCATGGCGGCTGCAATCGTTCGCGGATCCCGATTGCTAGAAAAACTAGCCAAATCTCAAGGATGTCGAGTAAGACTCGTACCAGTTATATTGCAAATACATATTTACTAAGTATACGATATAATGGGATCGATATCCCTGCGATGTCAGTTCGGAGTAAAAAGAAATAGCCTGTGTTTTGGTCCCTGAAGGACACCTAACATGTTTTGAAATGCTATACCGTCGTATTAACTGTATGATCATCTTTGTGATACTTGAGTTCATTTGTATAAGCACCTTTCTTATTATTTTCGGCATGGTATATGATTTTTTGCCAAAATAATTTGCTCTTTGATTTAAAAATGGGCATACGTGAGGAAAAAATCCTATTCAAGGCCATCGAGCAACTGCTTAAGAGGTATATTTAACCATATAATAACTCGGTAATGCACTCAAAATGTGATATTATTGTTTGTGTTATCGAATTTATCGCTAGTCGCTATGCAAAAGTAGGTGTCTCGATTTCGGTTAGCACGCCTTTTCAGACATAAACCATTGGATATTTTTTTGGCAGACAATACCTATGCCTCAACATCACACGACGACATTCAAGATCATGATCAGTTAAAAACCAGACACTGTCTATGCAAAGTATTACGAAATATCACAAATTAAAATACCCTACACATACCACGTATAATCCCTACTATCTTCCCCACTAATCAGCATAAAAGTGTTCATTCTAATGGCTCTTTATGCACACTTATCTACATCTACTGTACAGCTACCCAGCCAGGGATGTGAGAGTTCCGCTATATAGCAGAATTTCCGCTATATTTTGGCCGATTTGGTCACTTTTGAGATCGATGCAAATCCGGTGAGATCTCAAAACATGTAAATAGGGGGGGGGGGGGGGGGGGGGGGGGGGGG
>LQRL01075523.1:3263-14584 GCA_001703475.1 Hydroides elegans
ATAATTTTCACACTTGCCAGGTTGGCGAGTGAGTCAAATTTAACACTCGCCAGCGAAGATTTATACTCGTCATGAGTTGAAAATATGCAAAATGAAAACCACTAAAATATGGGCTCTCTATTAGGTTTGAATGTGGACGAAGTTATTCCTAAGAAAAAATAGGCGAGCGGGAGCCGACACATTTTATTGATTTATTTAAAATCTTATAATTTAATCAACAATGTTTGGAAAATTTATGTTTTGGTGGTAAATTTTACACTCGCCAGACTGGCGAGTGACTTGAAATTCACACTCGCCAATCGAAAATGTCACCCCTGCCAACCATTGTGACAATTAGCTATGCCATTGATCCCTTTCAAGCATGCAGCCCCTTTCAAGATTGAGGTTTGCTAATTGGCGGAAGAAACGGTTGGTTTGTCGTACGAATAATGTGCTTATGGAATAACCATGGGGTTGGTCACCCTGTACCCAGCGCCGAATAACTCACGTATATTTCTAGGAGTTGGGGACGTGTGTAGTAACAGGATGATTGTTGGTAAGATGGCTCTTGGTGGAGTTTTCGAGACTCTACCACTTCGTGACTGGATACTTTGAGACTATTCCTAATTTTTGGTTTTGGATACTTCGACACTCATGTCTGGACACCTCGAGTCTATTGATTTTAGACACTTCGAGACACGTCTCGAAGTGACCAAAATGTAAATATTGCGAAATAAAAATAGTTAATATTTAACTTTATAACAAATATTTTTAGACTAGCATTTCATCATTAAGGACAAGACATTGAACTGCCGTGTCTTGTTCAAATAATGCTTTTACGCGCTATGAGTTAGCCATCCTGTTACACACGTCCCCAACTCCTGGAAGTAGCATATATACGATATGATTTAGGGGGGGGGGGGTGGTTCAGGAATGTTTTTTTTTCCAAATTAGTAACCCGCCTCATATCACCTCTTCAAACGATATTTCGATGTTTTACCAAACGTTGCAACACAAGGAGGTCCTTAAAGGAGTTGTTATTGTTTTGGTTAGAAGGCATTTTTTAAATAATATGCATCCGCTAAATTGCAAATGTAAATTTGTCAGACGTCTTATTTTTTGTCGAAAGAACAAATAGCTTGCACTAATAGGAAATGGCTTATCGGCCCCTACCCTTATGTCGGTGTATAATGATAAGATGCGAAAATTCCACACTTTAACCTGTCAGTCTACGACATGCTTGCCAAAACAAAATGCCACTGATATTACCTGTAAGCATAGCGAATGCATTTGCATTTAGATAAAAACTCAACGGCTTATCTTATCGGTGATACCCAGTAGCGGTTTCTATATCGAGTGTATCTGTAATCGAATAGTGAAAGTTGTTGATTCTGTTAATGAGCTGTTACAAATCAGCTCTGGAATTTAGAGAGGTTGGGGGAATTAGAGATTAGGAGGCGACATGTGCAGATATGGTGAAAGGATCTTCGTAAAAATTTATTCTACATGTATTTTAACCATACACCCTATGTCTTTGTGTTTTGGCTTTTTATTCAATGTTAATGTTGAAATAATTGATGAAAGCCGTCCTCCAGACTCAATTAGGGATACGTTTATAAGGACTTCATTCGGACATTAGTTTAACGTGTCGGTACCACACTCTAATAGACTCTTAAGGGGAATCTTTTTCCTAACGACCGAGCTCCCGCCCTGCAAATTTAAGAAATATGCTCGCTTGGTGCATAGGCCCCTAGATGACTGTAGACGACATGTGATTAGCTGAATGTGACTACATTAAGGCTTCAAAATGAGGGGGGGGGGGGCTGCTATCGGTACTTATTATGAATTTAACATACCTTTTTGTCTTTCAAATTTTCGGTTTCGCTATCACTATCTTCGTCAGTCATACTCTAATTGCCAATTAAACCAGTTGTGAGTCACCACTGACCGTGATACAGGACATTTCCATACATTAACCACTCGTTTATATCACTGTATATTTAGCATTATTATTAGTTAAAAACATGGAAAATATAATGTTTAATGTATTTGGAAATGTTGTTTATGTGAACCATACTGAATTGTTTGGAGTGTTTGGCCATTAATGTTATTTCTAAGTGACCCCCTCTGCATTCAGATACGACTTAGAAAGCATGTTGTGAATAGATTCTCTATGAATTGTGTTGATTATTTGAAATGGTAAAACTACTCAACTAGGTTAAGGTGCGACCCATATAATGGTCCCAGTACTATGTATTCAATAGACTCTTGTTTGTTGTAAACAGGAAAGACTAGTCTATGGACAGAGGCATGTTACGATTTCAGTTAAACAATGAACAAAAATATCACAAAAATCGTTTAAATTCAATATATTTTATGCCTCTTGACTTAGGAATCTAGAATCTAGTAAATCAATCCCATTTTTTGTTAGAAATTTGCAATGCTAAAATTATTTTGCATTGCATTTACCGTTAAAGAAATATAAGGCCTCAAATTGGTCGTTAGGAAAAAGATTCTCCTTTAGTAGACGGATATTTGAACAGCAACAACAATAGGCCTAAGTTAATATAACCAGAGTGGGGGTCAGCTGGGAGGAAAGAATGGAATGTTTTCTCCGTGAAGAGAGGGGGCTATTGCCGGAAAAAGGTGACCGTGAGGGGTTCAGAGCGTTTTCCGCTTACCTATCATTTCGTAGCGACATTTAAAACCATCCTTAGATAAAATACCATAGTCGTTCATGTTTGTTTTTCTGGTTTTTCAGCTACGCGATTTCGGACGACGCCTATCGATCGATGCGAGACCGCAATCTGGATCAGTGCGTCATCATTTCCGGTGAATCCGGAGCAGGGAAAACCGGTAAGGAAACTGACCCGTTAGCAAAATAGAATAAGAGTGAAAAACGTTTGTCTTTCATTTCAAATTCACATAGACATTCAGTCTTAAAAGTAAGGATCTTAATTTCATCTTGAGCCGATAAAGCGAGTTGACCAAACGGAACAAGATAAAAACCAATGAGCATATTGTGTTCTCATTCGCTGAATAATGAAAACTAATTCTGGCTTTTTCGTAAACAGACACAACCTAAGTTATTTGCAGTACGCGGCTTTAGAAAAAAGAGTCTGCTCATATAATATTTTTTTATTTATTTTTTCCTAAAAATGTTGTGTGTTTTCATTTAACAGAAGCCAGCAAAGTGATTATGCAATACGTGGCGGCCGTCTCGGGAAAAGGCCGAGACATCGATCGGGTCAAAGAACAGCTCCTCCAATCAAATCCCGTCCTTGAAGGTAATTTGCATATTCATAAAGTTATTAACCAATCACATCTCCGTGCCCCTGGCTCAGTTGCATATTTGAAAGATATGCAAATGGAATTATGGCCCTGGAAGGTAATTTGCACATTCATGAAAAAAAATCCACGAATGAAATTGTAGCCCTTGGAGGTAAACTTGCATATTTCTGAGAAATCCATAAAATACAATTGCTTTTTTTCGTTCCTCGCCCTTTGAAATGTAACAATAATGCATTTACACTGTCAAATAACGACACGCATCCCTTTTCAGATGAATATAGAATTATTACAAAACGTACTTTTTCAGTTCTAGTTTTTGAAACTTTGAATTAAATTTTAATGTTTCCGCTTTGTAATTTGCTTATACATGTATTTAATATGCAAGGTAAGCTCTCATCCTATAATCACTGAATTTCAAGTTTTCACTGAAGGTCCGGTCATTTTTACGTCAGGTGTCAGAAAACATTTGATTTTTTTATTTCATTATTCAAAGAGTCCGGGAATCGAATTTGCACTCGGTGAACTATCAACAATATAAAGCTGATTCTAGAATGTAGCACTTTAAAGTCACTTTCCCTTGAAACCTTTTAATGCATGCACAGCGATTTTATCTCATTTTTATCGCATTTTTTATCACATTTTTTGTTTAATGTCGCACACGCCTTTCCTTATATTTTGACTTTAGCTTTCGGCAACGCTAAGACGAATAGAAATGACAACTCATCACGATTCGTAAGTGTCTTGTTTAGAATTGAAAAAAAATTATGGCATTGGTTTGATAAATATCGCCTAAATGTGATAATATTGCCTAGTTTTAGAAATAATGTCTCGTTTTAAAAGATTGCCTAGATTTGGAAACGAGTTTAAGAATAACAGCTCATTACGGTTCAAACAAAAGTGTCACCGAGAAATAAATTTACTCTGTGTATCATAAACATATATAATTTCTATCTATTTAAAAAAAAAACACATAAAAAGATTTAAACTCAAATCATGAAAACATCCATATTTAGGCTTCAATGTACATTCAGGCGTCCTTGTATTAAACTCGTTAGTATTTTATAAATGTTATATTAGAGAAAAAAATACTTTCCTTCGATAACACATTAGCTATTTCCCATTATTTAAATGTCTTCTATATTTTCAGGGCAAATACATGGACATCGAGTTTGACTTCAAAGGAGATCCGGTCGGGGGTGTCATCACGAATTGTAAGTGACGTCACATTAATTTACCAACCAAGTAAAATCCGCTTAATGGATTTGAATTTCTTAATGTTCACCTACATACCTTAACGTTAACATTAAAATTGAGATGTATAAAAATTAAAGCTATAGCGAAAATAACAACTCGATAAGCAATATATTCGAAAATGTGAAAATGCTAACATGATTTAATAGGATATAAAATCGCTTAGAAAGTGTGTATATTTGATGCATGTAAATGATAAAGTTTCCCCTTTTCGCTTAAAGTATAGTAAGTAGATTTTGAAAATAAAATTTTTCAATAGACCTTTATGATTTTTTTCTGCTTTACAGATTTGTTGGAGAAGGTGAGTTGCTGAATAATTTTTAAAAGACAGTCGAGGATGGGATTACGACAAGATGCCGTTACTTTCATTGGGTGCTGGATTCCAATTCCTGAATTTGAAAATCAAATTTGTACTGAATAAACGTTTTCTTGCTGTTCATGCGTTTAATCTGATACTGATACCGATATGTGACAGCTCATAGTATTGTGCGAGGATATGTTTGAGATAAATTTTAGCTATGTATCATGTGAGATTTTTAAATGTAAAAGATCCATCCCTGCAAAATCATAAACCAATGAGGCATGTAACTTTAAAACCTCGCATTAACTCTAATATTTCATTAGTCTTCAATTTGAATTGACGAAGGAAAATCCCGACATGTATGCCTACAGTCTACTTAAATATACTATTTTCCGGGATCGAGTGGAAATCAAAACGCCATTTAATACAGGGTAACACCATGTATTTGTTCTCACTATTCGAAAGTTAAAAATGAGAATATTTATATGAATGTTTTTCCCCTTATTTTAGAGTCGTGTAGTAGAGCAAGCCTCAGGCGAACGAAGTTTCCATGTCTTTTATCAACTGCTTTCCGGTGCCGATAGCGCCTTCCTTCGTGAGTAGTGGTTATCCAAATTATATCTCGTATTATAAATACATTATAAATGTACTTTCGGGTACTGGAAAATCGCTCTTTTATGAAACTGTAACTTAAATTTTATATACCACCCGTCAGTAGCTTCAATGGCTGATTGCAGTTTCATATCATATCATAGGCTTTCTAAATTTATTCAATTCAAGTTTCTATATACCATGTAAAAACACATTTAAGGACTAACATTATTTTGAAAATAACTGAATATAAATGCATCCTGATGGAGGAATATTAAAACAATAACGAGATTTGGTTACATAAAATAATGGTATGTTTATCAATAAGCATGACATGTCGACACGTTTTAAGCTAACAAGGAATGTCTTGTTTTCTTTTTTCACCCCTCCCTCTTTCGACTTAACATCGATTCCTCAAACTACCCCTACCAACGTGTTTCCACAACCATCAACATCTTTACTGTTTGAATTCGAACCACCCCGTACACATTTGGAATATCATCAATATCTGATTGACAATACAAACCATGTTACATTCACTGATGGTACTAATCAACTGCATGGATACAACGTTTATGAATGCGCACAATTACTTGGATACGACAATGGATTATTTATGGATAAACATCTCTAACAATGGATATGTATTAACAACTAATGCAATATTATTGCATCTTGCTATGCATGGTTTAAAACAATATTCATCATTATCGGATGGATAATCACTGTATTTGGATATGCAATAACTGTCGCCATGGATACTAATTGCATTGTGACTTGTGATTGTGACGTCATAGAATCACTCAAACTGCAGCGTAACCCAGAACAATATGCATTGTTACGTCACAATAATGCGGCGACAATCGCAGGGGTGGATGACCGAG
Organism: Hydroides elegans; assembly: GCA_001703475.1. NCBI lineage: Eukaryota > Metazoa > Annelida > Polychaeta > Sabellida > Serpulidae > Hydroides > Hydroides elegans. Next base: position 9,561 of record LQRL01075523.1, read on the forward strand.
AAATGTACAATATTGTTACGGTAAGGGAGTTTCTTTTGTCACAAACTTTGCTCACAAACATGTTAATGCATGTATATTTCTTGAATGCATGGACCGCAAAATATCCCTTGCATACATGTATTCATGATGCCAGTGAACAATCGCAATATATTTAACGGTGTGTTCAATTATGTGCCGGTATGATAAATAACAAAAGAGCGATGCAAGTGTCATATTTAAAACATTGGATAGCTCCATAGCAAAATAATTTGTCTTATCGTTCAATAATTAGTCTGATCGAGTTTTTTTTTCATATCTGACTTAAAGTTTACATTCAATTAGATAAAATGTGCCTCTTAGATACAAAGCAGTGGAAACTAGTCGAAATGAACAATGTATCAAAGTGTCTCTCTTTTCAGAACGTCATGGCGACGATCGGCTTTTAAGTGTAAAAAATAAAAATAAACTGAAATAAATAAATAAAAATTGCGTTTCCTCTCTTTTCAGAACGCCATGTTGGTAATCGGTTTCTCCGAGGCGGAAGTCGTGGCTTTGTATCAGCTCGTTGCAGCCGTTTTGAAATTGGGTAACATCGGATTCCAACATCACAACAATAGAGATGGAACGGACGGGGCTCAACTCTTAAATCAACACGGTATGTAGATATATGTCCTCCTTGTATTCTCTCTCATTCTATGTTCAACCCATTGTAAAACCCACATTCTTACCCTACCTACATGTACTTAGTGATACTGTAACTCATTTAAATAAAAAAAAAAACATTGGCTTCTCCGGTTAAAGATTTTTTGGTCCCGTGCCTGTTGGAGAAACCAACCTTTCCTCAACTTTCAAAGTTTTTACTCGACCTTTCGATTTAAAATAAACCATTTCTTTTCAGAATTGCTCGAAGTGTGTGAACTTTTGGCGGTCGACGTTGATACCTTGATGCACGCACTGACCTCACGAACAGTGAACGCCATGAAAGAAGCCGTGAAAACCACTTTAAGTGCCACAGAGGTAAGAGCGCCTGATTAGTTCCTAATCAAACTGCCCTAAATTCGATTTATATGTTTTCGGTGTTTCCATGCGTTCAAATAATAAAAAAATAAACTGGATCTAGTATACATTAGATGAGGTAATAATTCGAAGTGTATAACGATACGGCGACAGTCGACTACACACAACCTCATCATGAGCTCATGCTGACCTAAAATTAATTCATATGAGCTCAACATGAGATCATGATGAGGTTTTGTGCATATATTATATGCATATTTCACCTACTCTGTAAAGCATAAAGCATAAAGCCTATGGCCATTTGAAATAAACAAGGAACGGAATGCACAATAGCGCATAATTATCCCCCGTGAAAACGAGGGGATATAGGGTTGAGCTTGTCCTTCTGTCTGTCTGTCCGTCCGTCTGTCGGTCTGTCCGTCTGTCTGTCCGTCTGTCTGTCTGTCTGTCCGTCTGTCCCGCTTGAGATAGGGTACTGCCTATTAAACGATAACGTGAAACAAAACGTGACATAGTGGCTCATTTTTAAAATGCATTTAACAATAAGAAAAACTAGCTTTTTGGAAACGACTATGATTAAGGTTTATGGAAATAATAAGGAAAAGATAACTTTTGGCTTAGTTTGTGAAAAAAAATGCAATCTTAATTCGGAGTATGATATAAAAAATAGAACCCTCAAATTATAACGGGTAATTTTTAAGATTCTATCGTTAAGCCATCACAATAATTTCTGACCAATTTTTTTATATATTAACATATAATCTATTCAAAATGATTTATAATCATGTAAGTACACTTTGTGCACGCGAGTTGGGTATGAAGGAGTTGAGCTAGAGCTTTGAAATTTTATACACGTATAAACCAAGGTCTGAAGTCGTGCATCGTCAAGGTTTCATCTCGATCGGTTGAAAATTAAAATTGTCGATTCTGGAGCACTTTAAAAATTGTCGATTTTAAACTTTTTTTTCAGATGTTAAGTACTTTGTGCACGCGAGTTGGGTATGAAGGAGTTGAGCTAGAGCTTTGAAATGCTATACAAGTATATACCGAAGTCGGAAGTCGTGCCTCGTCAAGGTTTCATCTCGATCGGTTGAAAATTGTCGATTCTGGAGCACTTTAAAAATTGTCGATTTTAAACTTTTTTTTCAGATGTTAAGTACTTTGTGCACGCGAGTTGGGTATGAAGGAGTTGAGCTAGAGCTTTGAAATGCTATACAAGTATATACCGAAGTCGGAAGTCGTGCCTCGTCAAGGTTTCAACTCGATCGGTTGAAAATTGTCGATTGTGGAGCACTTTAAAAATTGTCGATTTTAAACTTTTTTTTCAGATGCCAAGCACTTTGTGCAGGCGAGTTTAGTATGAAGGAGTTGAGCTAGAGGTTTCAAATTTTCTACACGTATGACCCAAGGTCTGAAGGCGTGCCTCGTCAAGGTTTTATTTGGATCGGTTGACAATTGTCGATTGTGGAGCACTTTAAAAATTGTCGATTTTAAACTTTTTTTTCAGATGCCAAGCTTTTTGTGCAGGCGAGTTTGGTCTGAAGCAATTGAGCTAGAGCTTTCAAATTGTATACACGTATAAACCAAAGTCTGAAGTCGTGCCTCGTCACGATGTCATCTCGATCGGTTGAAAATTGTCGATTTTGGAGCACTTTGAAAAGTAGCGAAAAGTTCATATGCAGATGAGGTAATGTAGGTGATGATATAAGATAGTATCATTTAAGTACGTGGTATCTGCTTACATAAGCAAACATGCTTATATAAGCAAATTATTTTTTAGATAAGTGAAATTATATTTTTTCTTCACTTGTCTCGTCAGCGGCCCTCCATAAACATTTTGCGTGTGATTTTATAAGCAACCATGCTTATACCTGTATATGCATATTTATAAGCAATCATGCTTATATCAGCATATTAATCAGCAAATTAATAGAGATGTTATTACACCTATCTGGGGAGCCTGGTGCATTTGGAATTGGCTTACAAAAGTAATCGTGCTTATATAAGCATATTTGCTATGTAAGTTAAATGATATATTTGTTTCACTGGCCTTGTCAGCTGCGTCTCAAAAGTATCTGGAATGTGCTTATAGAAGCATAGTTTAATGTAATAAAATTATCTTTTTGCTTCACTGGCCATGTCAGTTGCCTCTCAAAAGCATTTTGGATGTGCTACATGAGCTCGTGCTTAAAAGCATATTTTCTTTCATTTATAAATTGAGGATACTTTTGCCAACTGGTCTCGTCAGTTCAAGAGATGACTTCAGAAAGAAATGAGTGATGATGCAAGATGTTACTCTGTTTTTCTTTCATCACATGATCTTGTTTATTCGCAAAATAGTTATTTCCAAGGTTAATTTTAGTTAAAACTGACCATCCTGCATATACGAATTGTTGAAGTTCACGGGGGATCCAAGGTCACTGACCTTCTAGTTAGTCTTGATTATTGATCAACATCTACAGGCATGTAAAACAAATACAGCTCATAAAACCCTCGTAACCGTTTTTTATACTTTAGATAATTCTGGTTTAGTATTAATAAAAACATATAACAAGGACAAACCTCTTTTTACAGGCCCTATACGCCCGAGATGCCCTGTGCAAAGCCCTGTACACACGTTTGTTTTCGTGGCTCGTTCAACGCATCAACGATTCAATACGCGTTCGCGGTCAGGAAAAACGCAAGTCAATGGGAGTGCTTGATATCTATGGATTCGAATTGTTTGAGGTAAGGAAAACATCTTAGTGGTGAGTGTAATAGGAATAGGGTTTAGCGTAAATTGGGAGAAGGGGGTGGGTCTGATGGTTTGGAGGGACTATTAAGAAGATGGGAATTTCGGGTTTGTTAAGCTCTTTAGAACTTACGATAAGCCAGTCGATTGTAGTGATCGATATATGATATTTATGGGTTAGAACTCTTAGTGGTAAGAGTTTCAATAATAAGTTTGTAGGGACAATATAGGGGGTGGGGGAGGGGTTGTACAGGTATGCGTGAAATAATCATCAACTTGGGAATGTATCGCTGCTTATGTGCACTGTATGCTTATATAAGCATTCTAGCTTATACATGGACATGCATGTTTATTCTTTTTCACCAGAACAACGGTTTCGAGCAATTTATCATCAACTACTGCAACGAGAAGCTTATTCAGACTGTACCGCTGTATATAAGCATTTGATACTTATATAAGTTAGCTTACTTATATTCTTTTTCTTTCCTTATTTTTTTTGCATCAGAACAACGGATTCGAGCAGTTTATAATCAACTACTGCAACGAGAAGCTGCAGCAGATTTTCATCGAACTCACACTCAAGGAAGAACAGGCCGAATACGTGAAAGAGGTAAAAATCTCTAGAATTTATATTTTGATATCTATCTTTCGTTCTTTCTTTCTTTTATTCATTTTCGTACTCACTCACAAAAATTAACAGACCGAATATGTCAAAGAGGTATGAGGATTTAATCTGTTTTCTCTCTTTTCTATTTTTCTTTCTTTCTTTTATTCTTACATTTATTTTCGAGCTCACTCTCAAGGAAGAACAGGCCGAATATTTCAAAGAGGTAAAAAAATTTAGATTTCATATTTTCTTTCTTTTTTTCTTCCTTTCCTTTCCTTTCCTTTCCTTCTTTTATTCATTTTCGTACTCGCTCACAAACATGAACCGGCCGAATATGTCAAAGAGGTTAGAGGTCTTAATCTGTTTCTTTCTTTTCTTTCTTTCCTTCTTTCTTTCTTTCTTTCTTTCTTTCTTTCTCTCTTTTCTTTCTTTCTTTCTTTCTTTCTTTCTTCCTGTCTTTCTTATTTTCGAACTAATTCTTTCTTTCATATTTTCTTGATTAATGTTTCCCTAAATGACTATTTTTAAAATTTTATATGACATTGATGTTTGGTCTCTTAAACTCTTTCCCTCATTCAAGCGCCCTTTACAGCTCATTTTTAATTTCTCTCTCTCTATCTCTCTCTCTCTCTCTCTCTCTCTCTCTCTCTCTCTCTCTCTCTCTCTCTCTCTCTCTCTCTCTCTCTCTCT
>LQRL01075533.1:3758-15156 GCA_001703475.1 Hydroides elegans
TACGTAGGCAGTTCCTTGATCAAAATAGCTGAATATGCGTTTTTGTTTACTTATTCATTATGTAAAAAATACGTAAAATTACGAAAAATTTATTAAATTATCCAGTCCCATACACAACAAGTTACATTTTTATCCATAAACATGTTATATGTGATATCTTTGATGTATATTTATCAATTAAACATGTTTATTTAGAGTGTCCAAGAACAGACTTTACATGTGCAAATGGATATTGTCTGCCGCTTGCAAGAGCCTGCAATGGAAAAATGGATTGCGCTGATCAAAGTGATGAATCGACAATTAAATGTATGCATTATTGTTTTCAATAAAAAAACAGATATGTAACCGTCAGTTTTCTAGTTTTTATCAGTAAACACAGTGAGCAAATTAATCATCTTTTGGTCCTTGGTTTCGAACACTTTTTATTTCAAACTAGCTTCTTATTGCTAGAAAAATATCTAAATGGGCATATGATGACCTAGCTATGTCACATAATAATTGGTTGTTTATTTATTTTATAATGTGTTGAAATATGTTATAATATGCGAAACAAAGCTAAAAATGTACTATTTATATGGAGCGTATATATGTATATTTATATGGAGTGTATGTATGTATATATGAATATATTCTATGTTTTCTATATACTCATTTGAACTTTTTAGGTGTGATCCTGACTAAATTATTCATTGGATCCAACTCATTAGCTACGCTGGTAACTGTCTTGGGAGTTGTTTTCGTAATCGTCTGTATAAGAAAAAGGCGGCAAACCAAGAATGAGCAAACCAAAAACAAAAGAACCCGAGCCAGGAAAAGACGCACCCAACACCAACGAAACCGATTCGGAATGTATGACACTACTGTGTTTGAAACAACAACAAGAAATGCAGGACGACGTGATTACGCCTCAATGATTGCAGATCCGTATGCCTACAACGACCTATGGCTTCCAGGTGACGTCTTTGTGGCTCCGAAACGAGATGTTTCCCATTCGTATGACGACATAAAAATATCATTGAAAAATCAACCCGACTGGCTTGACACGTGTTCCGAACCTGGTGGAAGAGCTCTTCCCACCCAATCGCCAATCCGGATTGAAGAAGACAAAGATTACCTAGATCAGATGTATCTCAAAGTGATAGGAAATGACGTTAACTTGGAAATGCAAGCTAAACATCGACAACCATTGATAGATAGTGCCCGCCCCATGCCATGCTATCTGCAAGTGATCCAAACAGAAGACCCGCTTAGAGATGACGATCATCGACGTCGATTCAATGGTCTTGATAACACAGAAAATGGACTTGGTCCCACCTACCTGGAAATGGTTGCGTTCAAGAGCGACAGTCCAGATCGTGATCAAAATCAAAAGAATGATGAACTTGATGGATCGGCCAGTGACGTTGGAGATGCAATGAACGAATACCTTGATGAAGCAATGAACACATGGGTTTAAAGATAATTTGTGTCGTGATTGATCATTTGATAATGAATATGGTTTTACAATATAGCCATGCAATTGGCCTCTCTTATAACACGAGTGTTCTTGATATATACCTAACTATTCCTAAACAACATCAAAATGAAAACTCAAAGTCAATCGAATATAAATTTGTGAGACTAACTATGATTTTATGTAAATAAATATATAGCTGCATTGCAATCTTCTCTTTTATTCAACATGTAATGAATACTAATAGATGCCTTATTCTTGTGTACTATAGTGGTTTAAATGTAACTAAAAGGTAATAAATGGAATACAAAATCGCATGATTCGGCTAAATGGCTATGTACCCTCAAGATAGGGGTATGAATGGAAAAGCTCGCGCTTCTCGGATCAAAGGTGATTATTTGTTCGTATGAATTCCAATGAAAAGATAACCCCTCTGGCTTAGATTATAGTATAACAATGGTAGAAGCGGACAAAGTATTGGTGAATAGGTCCAAAAGGATTTTCCAAAATTTATATAAACCCCCTTAAATAAAACATACTATTTTGATAGGAAAAGAAAAAGGCGGCTTCGAGGCTGTTGACATCGACATATTGTCAAAAGCGTTAATAAGTAACTATATAACAAAACACTACTACTTAGATGTAATCCCGACTTTAATCAAATTAAAATGCAAAACTAGTGTGATTTGATTTATCTGTGCCTCTTACGGTGTTGGTAACTGTGTTTGCTCTCTGTGTAATAATCGGTGTACGTAACGCAAGTTGTGCCATGCTAGGTGGTGGTTCTGAAAATATTAGCATGCATGATAACATATGATTTATAAAACTAATTACCTATAAGTTTATTTGTTATCTTAAACATTAATATTGTGCACATATGTATATATCAACATAACAACTTTTATTGATTAAGATGCTTGGTTTAAATCGATTTCAATGCAAAACAGATACGAAGTGAAGAGATGAAGAGATGATTAATGTTTAAGCATTTAAACATATTCTGACTAAGAACTTGGAAAGATACGCATTTAAAAGCATACATATACACTAGCTTTTCAGAGATAATTCATCCATCCTGGCTTCGTCAATGGTTACTTGTCTTTTCGTCTTTGTTAAATTGTTCGCTGAATTCGAAAGCGGTGATGAAAATGCTTATATATAGTTGCATTAGATACATATATCATTACCTTTGTGATTATCATTTAGATTTCAAGTTTCACGATTAAACACATTACGGTATTAAACACATGAATGACCATCGGTTAAGGTCCGTGTTTTAACTGTTGTTTTCTTCGTAAGCTACATATAATGAAACAAAATGATGTATTTTCTTTGTGTCTTTTCTTTAGTACTTTATCTCATTCTTTTAATTAAACTTATTATCTGCCATATATAAAACAGTGCTGTTTTTTTTAGATTGAATAGTGAACTCACAACCATGGATAGTAGAGATGCTTCCTGTGAACCCACGAGCGTTAATAGCGCCGTTTGAGTATAAATAAATCTCCATCTGATGACTGATGTATCTTATTGTTAGTCCATGTGCAAGAGTTCCACCCAACGTTAGGGCTTGATTACAGCCCTTGAGTGGGTCATATATCTACAAAGGTAATTGGAATCAGTTGAGAAAATAGACTATAACAAAGTTGAAAAAAGTCACTCCACTACCTAAATCGGAAAACTAATTTCTTTAGATAGACCATACAGTCCGACAGCACCTTTAACAAGACAATTCGATATCAGCAACAGCTAATGTCACCCCACGTTTACGTTGTGCCTTCGTAGATGCTTTTGCATTACTTTGTTTTTAATAGATAAGCACAAACACTACAAAATGTGTCTTTTTTATACATTGAACTCAATTTAAACGGAGATATGGATAGGAGGTATGGATAGGAGGTATTTTGTGTTTTGTTTTCGTCGAAAAAAAATGCTAGCGCAATAACTCATCATGTGCTGTTGCCATAAAAGTAGCGAAAAAATGATATATTCAATTTGACATACTGATAAGATGTCGTTCAAGCTTTATTAATTATATAAAGTTTAAAAAGTAATACCTTGAGATGTGACTTTTGCTTACTTGACAAGTGCGTATTTTACAAACCATGACATACGCATCGAATATAATGTAATGAAAAAACCCTCAATGGCACTTATGCGTGATGTTCATTTTTGTAGAATGCCTGCCTTTCCATTTTGTCAACGATAAAATTCTAGATGAATGCATTTTAAATTCACAATATTTATATAATAACTGACATTGAAAATGCATTAGCATCAAATAATGGTACAATAGACTAACTTGTCGAAACCGTGCCATCTGCATCGGCCGCCAAGTGTATTTGTCTTGATTTCTGTGTTGTGCGAGGCGTCGATTTTTTTGCTTCCGTTTTCCAAGCATAAATAATTTTGAACTTGGTTTTTCATAGATATCTATTTCACTATAATTATTAGCATTTTGCTATAATTATTAGCATTGTACTTAGATAAAATCCACAAAATAGTTGAATATTTAACAAAAATGATAAAAAAAATACTTAAATTATATCAAACTGATATAATGTAGCAAAATGTAATAAACTCATTGAGGTTGGCAATGTTCTTTACGCGATACGTTAATTTGGTAAACAGAAACAATATTGAACAATATATTTTGTGTTCTTTTGCGACATTAATCGCCCTCGTATATCTTAAAAGTCATGTTTTTTTAATAAGGCAAATAAGAGAGATAATTAATCTACTTTAAATTGAAAAGTGATAGCCCTCCAGGTGCATATGCTATGCCATTCCAATAAAAAGAGTAAATGAATTAACCAATTATTACTATGAATCCATTGTGACGTCTCCATTTTTTTATAATTAAATTGCAGTCGAAAATTATAGCTAGTAGTGAAGTAATAGCTAGTAATTTAGGCTACAGAAATATCTACAGCCCATTAGTATTCTACTTTTTATTCAAATAATTATGACCATCAAAATAGGCACATAGCCTTATTGTATTATAGCCTTATAGTATTCCCGAAAATGATTGTGGAAGCTTATATATTATTTTTTAGTTATCTTTGTTATTATAAATTAATCGCCGTCGAGATCTATAGCCTTATAGTCATTGCCTTATTTAAAGCGTGGACAAAATCTCATCATGTTCTTATCTTGACATAGATTCATTCGACAAGAGCTAATATTGATATTTTGTTCAAGCTGAGTATAGCTGAAAATATAAAATGAAATCGTTTACTGACTCCACATATTGTAGAGATACGTCCTGTGAAACCACGGCGAGTGAAAATGCCATCTGAGTTGAAATAGAGCTTATTCTTGTGACTGGTGGATCGAAACGTGAGCCGATGGCCAAAGAATCCATTCAACCGCACGCCTTTATTAGTTGTCGGGTCATTGATCTGAGTTGAATGAAATAAAACGTATATATAATATGTAATCAATAATGATTTGTCCGTATTTATTTGATTAGACATTAGAGTAGTCCATTCAACCATACGCTTATATCATATAAAAGGTTACTTGGATGAATTGATGAATAATTTGTTTGTTAATGCTTGGTAAACTGAATATGATAAATATTTTATATATACTGTTTGATTATGCACCTCATTTAAATTTTGAGTTGATAAAGTAATGAAATTTGTTAGCCGTAATTTGCTGGTGTGTGTTAAGAATTTACTTTGTTTAAATTAATACTATTTTAACGAGGGGAAAACTGACAGGTGTATTTTAAAACAAATAACATTTTGCAAGTCATGGCATCCAATCGGAGTGTTTCTAACTACCAGCAAATAATATAGTTTTTTTGCACTCGAATTTTCAAACCAAGATATTATTATCATATATTATTTACTGATCAAAACATAGAAACGTCAGTTATTTTAAACAGGTTTACAGATTATTCAGATGAATTAGTAAAGTGTGATTTCAAAGGATATATGTACAATAACGTATGAATGTATGAATTCCATCGATTTAATTCATGTTGTTTCATTAGTGTTTATATAGTACTTATGAATCTCCCAAGATCAAAGTCAACTGACCAGAATTGAATATAATGGGTGTTAAATAATTTTTGGCAGAGAACTTAAAGCCTATTTTAAAAATGATTTAAGCGCTCTTAAAACGTATACAAAAGCGATGTTTATATGACACATATTTTTAAATGCTTGGTAGAGTGAAGATCTAGAAATTCGTATAATGATCCCAAAATATATTAGTATATTAGTATATTATTCAAATACCTTCACAAAAACACTTTTTAGGAATAAGAATATCGTTAATAGTTGAAATATATGTATGTTAGAAATACTCACTGCAAGGTGCGACCAACGATACAGCATAACATACCAACAAAATGCGTAGCACGAAGGAATAAACTTTCATTTTGAAATTTTACTTATTATACATAATACAATAGTCGACGAAACAATTAGTACGAATCCTTTTATAACGTGTATAGAATCAATATGGTAATGACGATTGAGTGCGCAAACCTACGACCGTCTACTCTTTATAAACATTCAGCTTATATTTTAACAAGTGTCATCTTTATATATATTAAGCTTCATTTCCATCTACCATCATATAAAAATACGCTAGCATGCGTGAAAGGGGAAACTGGTAATCATAATAATAAGTTCACATTTTACATTGTTGTATACTGAGCGTCATTGAAAAGTATCACCATATTATTTTTATATTTTCTTAAAATTGTACGTATAAAAAAAAACAAACGAAGTATATTTATCTTGCTTGGTATCTTTATTGTATCCATAACAAAACAAATAGAGTGTATCCTTAACTATATCCGAGTCTACGAGCATAATCAAAATACCATCGAAAATCGAGATGTACTGTCTCTTATACCGCGTATAACCACCTCTTGCTGTGATCGTTTCCGGGGATCTTCGGCGCATGCTCATGATTAACGTCTGTATGCTCCTTTGTGGTATCCGATCCCACTCTTCCTGAGTGCGTTGATAAGTTCCTGCCTCGTGTGGACTGGGGTTTCCCTTTCGCAAACTCGGCACCCAAGGTGGTCGCATAGTTGTTCTATGGGACTGAGATCAGGCGAGAAGGCTGGCCATGGCATCACTGATACACCTTCGGCATGGAGGGAGTCGGAAGTGATATTGGCGGAGTGCGATCGAACGTTATCGTGATAAACAATCAAAAGATTCAAGTGTTGCTCGATAAACCGAATAGCGTGTTCCTCGAGGACATCCGAAATAAAGCGCCGAGCCGTCAAATTTCCTTCAAGCACAACGAGAGGCATTCTATGGTGAAATGATGTGTCGGCCCATACCATAACACTGGGTTACGGTATGGGTTACACACTCGCCCCACCTATTGCATTTACGAATGTAGCAGTTCGCGTATCGCTCGCCCCTCCTACGCCATAAGTGCTCGCAGCCGTCAGACCTGTCAATACGACATCGGGACTCTTCTGAGAATAAAACTGTATTCCACCGTCTCTGAGTCTAGTTCACGCGTTGGTGTGTCCAAAATAATCTTCTGCGTCGACGGATCGGTGTAAGGATACTCCCACAAACCGGTCTTCGGCGCCGAACGGTTGAACTGCTGATCCGTTGGATATTCCTTCCGGGTGTCTAACAAGAAATGCGACTGGCCGACCTAAAGCGGTTTCGAAGATGTATCTTATTGATGTATCGGTCCGTCTCTGGAGTTGTTACTTTTTCCCTTCCCTGTGCGCGGACTGTCATCGAAGGATCCGGTTTCTGCATTGCGCTCAACTTAGTTTCTAATGCTTCTTCTAGTGCAACCAAAATGACGTGCAACTTCGCTATAATTATTGTTCGCCTTGACCATTCCCAGTACGATCAAATGTTCCTCGCTTGATAAACGTGGCATGTTGCATAGATATTCGAAATTGGAAATTTTATCAAGGTTGTTCGTCTGTATCGCTATTCAGATTCTTTAAAAATATAACCCGCGATCAATGTGTTAACCCACAATAGACTGAAATGTCCTAAAGGGCGATCGCCGGGCTCGAAGTGCACTCATGCGTGACAGGCGCCAATCAACTCTATTATATGCATAACATCTATAGCGTGATATAATACAACTGCTTTGGATATAAGAAACTGATATAGAAAGGAAATAAACAATATTGAAAAAGGTGGTACTTTTCATTGACGCACAGGATATTATGTCTCATTTAACTTTGTAGAAACATTTAAAACAAATATAACATTATAACGGAATTATAAATGTACATAAACAATTTAAAGTTTCATCAGAGTCTAATCAAATATAAAACAAAGTCACTATTTTGGTGTTAAATCTATAAATGTTGATTTAAAAGTAGTAAAATTGCCTTAAAAGCTTGTACATACAAAGATTTAAAAGTAAAACTAACACAAAAATCATGAGGAATTATTTTTTTGAAAAGTAACATTTTATGACTATGAGTAACTATCTATAGTGTTTGTTTTGCATGGTTGCTGTAGAAAGCAGATTTTATGTGCGATATATTTTCAATTTAAGAATTGGAAATAAATACTTTTGAAAACACACCCTGTATTGTGAGAAGTGATTACAATTTATGTATTTTTCTAAAACCCTAACATTATTAATAATGATGTGAATATTTGCATATTAAAAAACAATCACATTGAACCAATGTGAATGCCATTTCTCTATTCTATACATCCATATGTTTATGTAGACTACTCATTATTTCGTTTAGATGGAATACTGAACTAATTGACAATGTTTTAACATACTGAAAGGACAATTGATATATATATCAAAAATCGGAATCGATCAACACAGGTAGGAATAAAAGCCAGATGTATTGTTCTATTTTTAGATAATTTTTCTTTTTTAATCGATTGAGAATATTCGCTGATACGATCCATTCTCAGTGAATTATAACAACGAAAATTCTTTCACAAATGACAATTGATTACTCACTCAGGAATTTCAAAATGACAAATTTGTAAAATCCCGGTAATTTGACACCACAAGCAGTGTGTAAAAAGAGATAGATAGCTAAGGCCGCATGCAGTGATGTTGCAGCGAAAATGCCAACACGCAGTTTTTGCATAAAATGTTATTCAAACGTTGTTTCGGCGATCTTTTTATTTCGTCTTGTTCAATATAAACGTTTTTCCTGAATATGTACGTCAATTATGTAAGAGAAAATATGCAACTAATTATAGTTCATAAGCTTATGATGGCAAACAAGAGAATCTAAGTGAATCAGAGAATCTAAGTAAATGAAAACCATGCAATATTTTTTTGTGTAAACTTTTTATGTCCGAAATTATTTGTTTCATTTAACGTCGAACATGAAAATATTCATTTAACTACGTGACATTAGCTGCTCTATCAAAATATACTAGAATAAATTCATAATTACATATTATGTCTTGAATTTTGATATGTCCAAGTTTTTATGAACATATGGTTTGTATAATGAGACTTTTGCGAATTCTCTAATTCATTTGTGAATAGTACCGCATAATTATATAAGAGGGTAGTATATTTGAAAGAGAAAAACGTAAAGGTAGTCTTTATATATTATCAGAACATCAGACTATTTGAAGCATGTTATTTGGAGAATGGGGGACTTTGTTGTCCTATAATATGTTTGTTCCCTTAAGCACCCTTAAACTATGTTATGTTTTAACTTTATTTTACTTGTTTTTGGTATCACAAAGGAATGAAGGTATATTTAGAAAACAGCCGAATACTCAGTTGAAGCACTCATAAATTCAAAGAGAAAAAAAGTAAGACAAGTATTAAGTTCTCAGAAAAAAATATCTTTGGTCAGTCTGAAATAGCAAATCTGGCTACAATCCTGTAAACATTTATTCTGGCACAATAACAATTTATTTATACAATGAGTCTTTCCATTCAAAACCTATGAAAAATCACAAAGCAAGTTTGATTTTAGATTAATTTACACAATGAGTCTTTCCATACAAAAGTAATGAAAAATAAAACAAATCAAATTTGATTTAGATTAATATGTAGGATAAATGTTAGTAACAATGAAATAAAAAGATTTAATAAACTAAAAACGAAGACAGTATGATATGGGTGTTGAATAGATATGGGTGTTGTAGCAGAATATGATATTGTAAGACAAGCAGACATAATATCGAATTGCATAATTTTGTCTTTTTAATCAAAGTTCAAAAAGTTACCCCTTTAAAACAATCAGATGTGAATGTCTTTTTTTATAGTCAAATGCACGTCAAAATTGGCACGAAACATATATTTTACACAAGAAAACATCAAAAACATGTGTATTAATTTCTTTAGTAAGCAATGATTCAGGCGTTGCAAAAAAGTAGTTTGATTATAAATGATATGATAATGCGATGCTTTATAAGCATGTCTAAGAAATGCCATGACTTAGGTTGTGTTTCATTTATCAACCTGTTGATTGAACTTTTTTTAACATTTATCAATATTACATATATCCCACTGAAATGTATTTGAAAATAACAATGCAATAACAATGAAATGACAATGTATATTCAAGTAATAAAAGATATAAATTCAAGTTATAAAGTCAGGTATACAGAAAGAGTATATATAAGAGTGCAATGTGTAACAAAATGATATACCTTCTTAAAAGAGTGCTTAAGCATTAACAAATCCCGCAAATTTGATAATGATAACATGAAAACTATTATTTTGTTTTCTTTGGTTTTGAAATCGTGAGGAATATTATATTTTTTTCTTCATATATGCAGCGATTCATGAAACGGCTTCGCAAGTTAAGCTGATAGCTAATTATCAGGACACGTAATAAATCATTTATATATCCTGCAAATGTTTAAAGGTAAGAATTTTGAATCTAGCCATATTCAGGATACACACTAACATATTTATGATTCATTTGTGTTCGTAGATTTGATCATAATTACACTTTAATTTCTCAGCGCCATATACAGATTGCTGGCACTGTTGAGTCTAACTGCGTTGTGACGTTAGAGATATGCTTGTTCTGATTGATATTTTTACTGATTGTTTTTGGTAATTCTAACAATGTATACTATCTACATGTTGTTACCGTAATTAAAATGTGTATACATATTTATACATTACAACTATTAATTCATAAAATATAGAAAAATAATAATAATCGGTTTTTATATAGCGATTTTCCAGGTCTACGACTTGTTTAAACTGCTTTACAATATACACTATAACAATTTATTCTATTTATAATAACCGATAATTATCGAGCACCGCCACGTTACATGACAGATACTTATAATAGTGCCTTATTTAAATTCCCTAACTACCTATGACTGCCACATACGGCGCTTTACAAAATTGTTCCCTAATCTAGCTATACAGCACACTGTGTAAGTATCATATAACGAGACCGTTGTGAACCCTAGGAGGCAGCTGAAAAACATTGAGATCTGACACGAGCCGGGCTCGAACTCAGTGCCACCGATTCAATGCGTGCTTGGCTAGTCAGCCAGTATACCGACTAAGCTACCTGGCCTCAAAAAAACATTGAATAATACATGATATGATACTAGGTTTTACATTGAATAATGCATGATATGATACTAGAATTTACACACAGCTTAAAGCAGTTATAGCAAAAGAAAATTCCAGATTACTAGCCACTCTTTATCTTAAAATACCAAAACGGGTTTTCAAATTAGCATATGGTCAACTGAGTGAAAAATATTAAGTGTTGTTTTATGATAGAATACTTGCTGATGCAATTTAAAAACGCCGACGTATTGCAAATAAAAACTAGAAACCGACGATCAAGACATAAATATCATCAATGGATTTCGTAAAAGTAATGATCACAGATACATGTGCTCTATGAGTATTTTACCCATCTAGTTATTCATTAAAACTGTAACTGTAACAATCTGTTACAAACAGTTACTCAAAATTGCATGGTTTTAGTCTTTTAGAACAACTCCTATTTCT
>LQRL01075533.1:15166-30978 GCA_001703475.1 Hydroides elegans
TCATCGTATTCCTTTAGCCACAAAGACACAGTTTGCTTCGGGTGCATGAGGATATACCATTTAACCCATCTAGTTATTCATTAAAACTGTAACTGTAACAATCTGTTACAAACAGTTACTCAAAATTGCATGGTTTTAGTCTTTTAGAACAACTCCTATTTCTTCACATCGTATTCCTTTAGCCACAAAGACACAGTTTGCTTCGGGTGCATAAGGATATACAGTTTGTCGAATCCAGGTGGTATTGGTAGATCTCTTAGACCCACCCACGCATTTGGAACCATTCTGTTTCGTATTACATTAGCGGCTAGTCTCTTTAAAGAAAGAGGTTTCCGGTCTCTCAAGACAAGATAAGCCGTATTCAGCATATGGTCATCTGAGTGATACGCAAAATCACTACTGGCTCGTTGTAAACCTGATAAAAATGTATCAATTGGAAATCCGCTCTCAAACAAAAACTCTAAATAGAATTTGTGTTGCTGGCTTGGAATGTGTTTCAGTGAAATAACATGATGTATTGCTGATCTTATAGGTTCTTTTATGTAGTTCCCTGCTGAGATTATATATATAGCAAGACCAATATTAGGGGTGCTATATCGAATATAGTCAAATGGTGTCGATCCATCGGCAGTGTAGACACTTACACTGCCACCATGTTGTAATAGAAGCTCGCAACAATCTAAAGACTGCTCAATATCTCTACCTGACATGGAACACAATAAATGGAGTGCCGTCCGACCACCATTATCCTTTAGATTGATATCTGCACCATTTCTTATCAAGCATGTCATTGTTGCTTCATTTGTGATATGTGCTGTGTAATGAAGAACCGGCAAATGTTCTCGCGATATTACCGCATTGATATGAGCACCGTGCGAAATAAGGAATTGCATAATGGCTATGTTGCGTACTTCTGTCGCCGTATATAGAAGAGTGTTGTCATCGTGATTTTTACAATTCACATCAAGACCGTTTTCTAATAATATGTTCAATAATGCGATTGTTTTCACATCCTCTTCTTTGGCCCAAATTAGCAGATGTGCATGATAGCCTTTCGGGTCGCAAAATATCGACATTATTTTCTTTAGTACCTTTTCGTTTTTACCTTTAGTGCCAATTCTAATGCAGTCTCTCCCTTTTGATTGGTTATCCAAAATGTGGCTCAACGGGAAAGGAGGAGTTTTATTAAACGGATATTTTCTGACAAAACTGCAACATGAAGTGCGGTTGACAATGGGGTATAAACTGTGTCTTCTATAATTATGTCTTTGTCTTTGGACCAATTAAACAATTCTTCTTTAGTTCTTCTTGTTGTTTTTACAAATATAAGCCTATGAACAATATCCTTGTTTTGGAGATGTGTTGCTAGTATAAGCGGGGTGTAGTTACCCTTGCTTTCACTCAGATTCAACGCAGATCCTTCCTTTTGTGCAAGAATATATTTTGCTATTTTTACACTCGGTCTGCCTCCTTGTCCATTATTTCGGGCGCACTTGTGCAATCCGTTTTCGTATGTTATAGGACAACGAAAATTAACGTATCCCTTACATGTAGTGACTATAGTTTTCATTTTATCATAATCTCCATTTTGGCATGCTGCTAGAAAATCAGCTTGATATAAATAATAATTATCAGGATCCATATTTATTTTATGTGAATATAGTTTATTCAATGTGCTTGCTGAAATAAATAAAAGTCTTAATGACTCTCAATAAATTACACTGTGTTGTATGTGTACTAGTTAATATCTTGTGATAGTACTTGAGCTTCGATAATCATTTTAGCTTGAGCGACATGTACCTGAGAGGTTTGACATCGTTTGATAAGTGCTTTAGATAAAGACATATGCATGTTATGAACTTGAATATAAGTTAAGATATAGTTTTTTATTTGTTTGGACCTTTACAGTAAACACCCAGTTATTGAAACGATTTTATGCGTTTTGTTAAGGTATAACACTAAATATCAATATTATTTTTAATCGCATGGAAGATTATTCTATCGTCCCTTGCGATTTCATTCACAACGAAAAACTACGAAAATCGTATCGATAGCGATTCGTGTAACCGCACCTTAGTACAATTCATAGCTTATAATCAAGACTTGAACCGTAATACATATATTTTATGACCCCCAAATAATAAGCGGGCTGTGACATCATAAGATAAGAATTTCCAATCAAGTCGTATTCATGATTCAAATTAAGATACCTGTGCCCCATTGGTGTCGGTAGAGTTGATCATCATTGCCATTTCATAAACTTTGTATGAATTTAGGCTTATTCGACGGTATACTCTTTCATTGCTAATAGGAACGTAAAGTTGGAGCAATTTTCTCCCAGCTCCATGTACCGATTGTTGGTACTGTTTATAGTAACTGCGTTGTCACGTTAGTGTAATGCTATTTTTGATTGATATTTTTACTGACAGTTTTTTTTTGTAATTTCAACGTTGGTTTAATATTTTATTAGTTGTTTCCATTTTTATATTTTGCATACATCTGTAGACCTCACAACCATATATTCAATATACATTTAGATATAATTGAGATATGCAAAACAACCATTATGACAAAAATGAGATCCTAGAGTTTACACACACCTTACAGCAGCTATGGCCAAGACAATTTCAGATTTTTAACCACTCTTTCTCTTAAAATCAAAACTACTTATCGAATTAGCATAACGTCAACTGGGTGAAAAGTATTCGGTGTTGTTTAATAATAGAATACTTGCTGATGCAATGAAAAATAGAAACCAATCATTAAGAAAAATATATCCTTAGTGGATATCGTAATAGGAAGGACCGGAGACACATGTGCTCTATAAGCTATCTTGTTATTAATTAAAATATTGCGCAAAGTGTGTAAATCTATTTTACACGTTATCATATATATATAAATGAAACATAAATGAAAAACAGAGCTTCTTTTTGTAACACGAAGGATAAATTATGTATCAAACAGTTACTTGTACCTTGAGGATGTATGTCTTTTAGAACAGCCCCTATTTATTCTCATCATATTCCTTAAGCCACATAGACATTGTTTGCTTTGGGTGCAATATGATATACTGTTTGTCGAATCCAGGTGGTAATGGTAGATCTCTTAGACCCACCCATGCATTTGGAACCATTTTGTTTCGTATCACATTAGCGGCCAGTCTTTTTAAGGATAGAGGGCTCCGGTCTCTCAAGACAAGATAAGCCGTATTCAGCATATTGGCATCTGCGTAAAAACAATACGCAAGTTCACTGTTGGTTTTTTGTAAACACGATAAAAAGGTTTCAATTGGAAATCCGCTCTCAAACAAAAACTCTAAATAGAGTTGGTGTAGCTGGTTTGGAATGTGTCTCAGTGAAATAACATGATGCATTGCTGATCTTATAGGTTCCTTTATGTAGTCCCCTGCTGAAATGATATATATAGCAAGACCAATATTAGGGCTTCTATGTAGAATATAGTCAAATGGTGTCGATCCTTGGGCAGTGTGGGCACTAACCCTGGCACCATGTTGTAAAAGAAGCTCGCAACAATCTAAGGACTGCTTAATATCTCTACCTGACATGGAACACAATAAATGGAGTGCAGTCCGACCAAAAGTATCCTTTAGATTGATATCTGCGCCATTTTTTATCAAGCAGGACATTGCTGCTTCATTTGTTTTTATTGCTGTGTAATGAAGAACCGGCAAATGTTCCCGCGATATTACCGCATTGATATGAGCACCGCGCGAAATAAGGAATGGCATAATGGCTATGTTGCGTGCTTCTATCGTCGTATGAAGAAGAGTGCTGTCATCGCCATATTTACAATTCACATCAAGACCGTTTTCAAATAATATATTTAACAAAACGATTATTTTCGCGTCCTCTTCTTTGTTCCAAATTAGCGAATGTGCATAATAGCGTTTCGGGTCGCAAAAAATCGACATTATTTTCTTTAGTATCTTTTTCGTTTTTACCTTTTGTGCCAATTCTAATGCGGTCTCTCCCTTTTGATCGGTTATCCAAAATGCGGCCCCACTGGAAAGGAGGAGTTTTATTAAACGGATATTTTCTGACAAAATTGCGACATGAAGTGCGGTTGACAATGGTGCATAAACTGTGTCTTCAATAATGATTTCGTTATCTTTGGACCAGTTCAACAATTCTTCTTTAGTTCTTCTAGTTGTTTGTACAAGTATAAGCGTATGAACAATGCCCTTGTTTTGGAGATGTGTTGCTAGTATAAGCGGGGTGTAGTTACCCTTGCTTTCACGCAGATTCAACACAGATCCTTCCTTTTGTGCAAGAATATACTTTGCTATTTTTACACTCGGTCTGCCTCCTTGTCCATTATTTCGGGCGCACATGTGTAATCCGTTTTCGTGTGTTATTGGACAACGAAAATTAACGTATCCTTTACATGCAGTGACTATAGTTTTCATTTTATCATAATCCCCACTTTGACATGCTGCTAGAAAATCAGCTTGATATAAATCATAATTATCAGGATCCATATTTATTTTATGTGAATATAGTTTATTCAATGTGCTTGCTGAAATAAATAAAAGTCTTAATGACTCGCGATAAACTACACTGTATTGTTTGTGTACTAGCTAATATCATGCGATAGTACTTGACCTTTGATAATAATTTTAGCGTGAGTGACATGTACCTGAATGGTTTGACATCGTTTGATAAGTGCTTTAGATAAAGACATATTAATATTATAAACTAGAAAATGAGTTTAGATTAATCTTTTTAAATGTTATGACTTTTTCAGTACCCACACGGTTATTGAAATGATTTTATGCATTGTGTGGTGTAAAATGTTTAACTATAACATAGCCAATTTCATCTGCTACACATATCTCGTCCTCAGTGATAATGTGGACGTCCTTGACTGCTTTGGCACTTTAATCATCAGACAATCTCTATCCGCCGTAGAGATAATTACAAAGAATATTAGTGCCCATCCGATACTTTTGCCCTAAGACAATGATGGACACTGTATTGTATCCTGATTTTGTCATAAATTCCTAAAAACTCAAATGAAATAACATCCATGCTAGCTACATATTCAACAAATCATTGCAATCCGGAGATATACTACATAAGACCAAATATGACAGGCACAAAGTGAAAGTTCTCTTTAAAAAGGCAGACACACATAAACCCTCTAAATTTTCGCTGTGTATCTAAAACCTCAATCTCATAAAAATTGTTGCTATCAATATTTTCATAAGCACTATAATGAAATTGATTTGTCAAAATGCAGCATGATTTCAAATCTAAACGCTCATAAGAATCAAACTTTCTCGGCAAATTCATTCAGTCATTTCCAAGGTGCAGTCTATGGTGTCAAACATTTTCTTATTGATAAAATTACCTTTCCTGTAATATATTCCTCTGTTCGTTGTTCGGAGATAAGTATGTTCTATTCCGGAATTTGTTTTGCTAACATGACCTACAAATTTATTTATAGTGTATTCATTAACGAAAACTAATACAAATAAATACACACTTAAATCATATTTACAATTCATTTACATGAAAGTAAAGAATTTTAGTGTATTACAATTACGTTTATAAACGGAAACATGTTGATATGTACATAATCAAACAATGTTTTTCTATTAGTGATATATCTATATTGATATTAGTGATTATCCGTCATGCTTGATATCAATACAACTGTAAAGTACTATAAGGGAAGAAAGAATAGTAAACCAAACACTAAAAAAATGATTGAAACTATCAAAATAACCAAACAGAAAAAAATCGGTTTGTCGATTTCATTAATCATTGGCCGAAATCATTATTAGCCATTGACACTGTTACATTCCGCTTTCTTTCTTTACAAATCCATAATATGCTATCACATTCATCAATTATAAATGAAAAGTTGCGTTTTCTGTCAGTATCACAATTACATATGCATCAAAACAATCCATCAAACATTCGGAAGCTGAGTCTTTTACAATATACCCTATGTCCTCTCACCATATTCCTTGAGCCACATAGACATAAGGTGTTTCGGGTCCAGAATGATATACTGCTTATCAAATCCTGGTGGTAATGGTAGCCTATTTAATCCTACCCATGCATTCGGAATCATTGTCTTTCTTATCACATTGGTGGCGAGTCTCTTTAAGGTCCTTGTAGTCTGTAGTTTCATTTCAATATAATTTGCAAGTTGAGTCCTGGTAAGTCGTAATCCTGGTAACAGTGTTCCAATGGGAAATCCGCTTTCAAACAAAAACTCTAAAATGGGCTTCGGTAATCGGTTAGGAATGTATTTGAGCGAACTTACAAGTTTTAATGATGATCTAAAAGGGTCCTTTAGATATGTTGTGTCAACCCCTGCGGAGATAATGTATGCAACCAGACCGATCTTAGTGCCGTTATTTAGGATATTGTCGTATGGAGTCGCTCCCTCGGCGCACTTAACATCAACATGAGCACCATGCTGCAAAAGAAGCTCGCAACAATTTAAGGACTGCGTTATATCTCCACCTGGCGTGGTACACAATATATGGAGTGCCGTCCGACCGTTGCCATCCTTCAAATTGACATCAGCTCCGGCATGTAGCAAACAAGTCATTGTTTCCGCATTTGTTATTTTCGCTGTGTAATGAAGAACGGCCATATTGTAATCAATTGCATCACGAGTGTGCGACATAAGTGCATTGATATTAGCTCCACGTGAAATTAGGAATCGCATGATCGCTATGTTTCCAGTGTGTGTCGCCGTATGTAGAAGAGTGTTGCCATGGTAATCTTTACAGTTCACATCCAGACCGTTCTTTAAAAATATCTTCAATAACATGATCGTTTTTGCATCCTCTTCTTCAACACTAATTAGCAAATGCACAAATTGGTAGTTGGGGTCGCAAAAGATCGACATTATTTCCTTACTGTTTTTTGCTTTTTGTGCCAATTCTAATGCCGTCTCTCCATTTTGATTGGTTATCCAAAATGCGACACCATACGAAAGAAGAATGGTTATTATATTGATATTTCCTGATAAGATAGCAACATGTAGTACAGTTGAAAATGCTGAATAAACTGTTTCTCCTATAACGATTTCTTTGTCTGAAGACCAGTTTAAAAACTCATATGTTATTTCAGAGAAGTCTAAAAGCGCCTGAACCATATCCTCGTTTTGGAGATGTGTTGCTAGTATAAGCGGTGTGTAGTTACCCTTGCTAGCACGCAGATTCAATACAGTGCCTGCATTTTGTGCGAGTATATACTTTGTTATTTTCGCACTCGATCTGCCTCCTTGTCCACTATTGCGGGCACACTTGTGTAATCCGTTTTCATGGGTGATTGGACAACGAAATGTTACCTTTCCTTTGTTTGTATCCGCTATAGTTTTCATTTTGTTATAATCGCCCTTTTCACACGCTGCTAGAAAGTCAACGCGGTAAATATTATAAGCACCCATATTCATTTCGGTTTAATTCAAATAGTTTATTCATTAGAATTAACTGAGCATAAAACAAAAGAAAGCTTTTCATTAAATATACAACATTTATTTTTCTATTACTTGACTGAATCGGTCCATACAAACACTAATATGTTATAGTCAGTACTTCAACTTGATCACTAACAAGTGTATTCAAGTGGTCTGGTCTCTTTAGATAAGAGGTCCCTATATACCTTAACAAATCAAGGTCACAAGCTTAATTCGTTCCGGTATATCTATCATTGTCAATTGTAGTTAGAACGTAAGCATTGATATCACTATTTATTGCTTTATTTTATGGTCGTCACAAACAATGTATAGAAATATGTGATACGCAATGCTACATAATTGCTATTAGTTCCTGACTGCTCAATCTGTAATAAACGATCTAATGGCGTTGTATAAGCACGCGAAGTTGTGAATAGCATGTTGACCTGGAGGAATGCATGTGCCAAACAGGATACAGTTTGTATATTACTCTCATGAAAGTAACCAGAAATCATACATGCTTTAGAAGACTAACATAGACGATTATACAATTACATGCCATTTTTATTATCATTGATTGCATATGTATGACCACTGTTTAAAATGGCATTTTCAATATCTTTTACTTAGAAAATATGTCAAACAGGTCACAGTATGCATATTTCTCCCATAAAAGTAACCAAAAATTATACATGCTTTAGAAGAATAACATAGCCGATTTTACAATTACATGCCATATTTATTATGATTGATTAAATATGTATGACCACTGTTAAAAATGCCATTTTAATTTTAGACTTATAATATGTATTTAAAGTAGTATAAAATGGGCTTAAAATAAAATGTAGCGTGCAAATAACGACATCGGCTTACAACCTAATAGACACATGTTAAAACAAAGTGATTTAAATAATACTATGCATGCATCTACTTATGGACTTCTTTCATACTTATATGTAATTTTACCAAAACGAAATATATATTTATTATACAAAGGTGTACAAAATATCAACAAAAACGAGAATGAAAGCTCATATAATCTTTTTGACATGAACATCTCATGGGTGATTCTTTATCCGCACTTTCTAACATAAACGCTGTTACTAAATTACTATATGTATTTAATGTCTAAGTTTCCTTTCACTGTTGCATTAATTGCACTGTATTTTGCTGGATTGTGGCAATCCTATCCATCATATCCATCAAAGACGTTGAAGAAACGTAGTGAAAATTAAAAATATCAGACGTTCGTAGAATATCCATCATTTTTGATATTAAAACAAACTATAAAGTACTAAAAGGGAAGGACGAGTAGTAAACAAAACACTTAAAATGAACAAAACGAACAAAATAACCAAACAAAAATAACTTGTCGATTTCATTAACCATTCGCCAATATCATTTATATCCATTGAAACTGTTACATTCCGCTTTGTTTCTTAATTGTGTGTTTATATGTTATCATATTTATCAATTATAAATGAGTTGTTGCGTTTTTTATCTGTAACACAATTACATATGCATCAAAACAATCAATCAACACATGGAAGCAAATTCTCAACCAACCCTTATTTCATCTTATCATATTCTTTGAGCCACATAGACACAAGTTGATTTGGGCTCAATATGATATACTGTTTGTTAAAGCCAGGTGGCATTGGTAGCCTCTTTAGTCCTATCCATGCGTTGGGAACCATTGTATTTCGTATCACATTAGCGGCCAGTCTCTTTAGGGTTCTCGGAATCTGTCGCTTCATTTCAACATAATTCGCCTGTTCACTACCGGTTTGCTGTAAACTTGGTAAGAGAGTTTCAATTGAAAATCCGCTCTTAAACAAAAACTCTAAAAAAGGCTCACGTATCTTGTTTGGGATGTATTTCAGCGAACCGACAAGCTGTAATGGTGATACAAATCGGTCTCTCAGATACCTGTGAACCCCTGCTGAGATCATGTATATAGCAAGAACAATCTTAGGGCTGTTATTTAGTATATTGTCGAATGGTGTCGCCCCCTCGGCACACTTCACGTTAACATGAGCACTGTGTTGTAGAAGTAGTTCGCAACAATCCAAGGATTTCCTTACATGTTCATCTTGCGTTGAACACAATATATGCAGTGGCGTTCGACCGCTGCCATCCTTCAAATTGACATCCGCACCATTTCTTATCAAGCATGTCATAGTTTCTGCATTTTTCATTCTTGCTGTGTAATGAAGAGCCGAAAAACATGTGTGCGTTATAAACGCATTGATATGAGCCCCGCGAGAAATAAGGTGTTTCATCATCGCTATGCTGCATACTTGTGTCGCCAAGTATAGAAGAGTGTAGCCATTGTAATGTTTACAATTCACATCGAGACCGTTTTCAAATAGTATATTCAATAAAACGATTGTTTTTGCATCCTCTTCTTTGGCCCAAATTAGCCGATACACACAATTGTTTTTTGGGTCGCACACTATAGACATTATTTTCTTTGCATATTTTTCCTTTTGTACCAATTCTAATGCAGTCTCTCCATTTCGATTGGTTTTCCAAAATGCGGCACCAAGAGTAAAAAGATTTTCTATTATATTAACATTTCCTGAAAAAATTGCAACATGAAGTGTGGTTGACAATGGAGCATAAATTGTGTCTCCTATAACAATTTCTTTGTCTTTGGACCAATTCAAAAGTTCGTATTTTCTTTCAGTTGCGGATGTAAGCGCATCTACCATCGCCTCATTTTGGAGATGTGTTGCTAGTATAAGCGGTGTGTAGTTACCCGTGCTTTCACGGATATTCAATATAGGACCTGCACTATTTGAGAGAATATACTTTGCTATTTTTACACTCGCTCCAACATTCTGTCCACTATTGCGGGCACACTTGTGTAATCCGTTTTCATGTGTAATTGGGCAACGAAATGTCACCTTTCCTTTGTTTGTATCCGCTATAGTTTTCATTTTGTTATAATCGCCCTTTTCACACGCTGCTAGAAAGTCAACGCGGTAAACATTATAGGCATCCTTATTCATTTTCAGTTTAATGTAAATAGTTTATTCATCAGAATAAATAGAGCTTAAAACAAAAAAAGAAAGCTTTCGATTAAATAAACCGCATTTAAGTTTATAAACTGGCTGAATCGGTTTATACTCTAGTATTTGATAGACAGTACTTCAATCTGACCACAAACAAGTGCATTTAAGTGGTCTGGTCCCTTTAGATAAGAGGTCCCTATATACCTTAACAGATCAAGGTCACAAGCTTAATTCGTTACGGTATATCTATCGTTATCAATGGTAGCAAGGGCGTAAGCATTGATATCACTATTTATTGATTTATTTTCATTGTCGTCACAGGCATTATATAGAATTAGGTGATAAGCAAGGCTACATAATTGCTATTCAATAAGTTCCTGACTTCTAATTTAGCAATGGCGTTTTATAAGGACGCGAGGTTGTAAGTTACATGTTGACCTAGAGGAATGCATGTGCCAAACAGGGCATAGTTTGCATATCACTGCTATGAAAGTCACCAGACATCCTATATGCTTTAGAAAACTAACATCGCCGATATTTCAAATACATGCCATGTATTTATTATTATTGATTTAATATGTATGACAACTGTTTAACATGACATTTTTAATATGGTTTACTTAAAATATGTGTCAAACATACCTAGAATAAGTTTTACTTAGAATATGTATCTAAAGTAGTATATAATGGGCTAAAAATAATGTGTAGCGGGCATCAAATAACGACATATGCTTGCAACGTAATAGACACATTTTAAAACAAAGTAATTTATATAATACTATGCATGCATTTACTAATGGATTTATTTTATACTTATATGTAATTTTACCAATTTTGAAATATATATCTCTAATGCAAAAGTGTAGAAAATATAAAAAAGTGAAAGCTCATACAGTCTTTTTGACATCACATCTCATGGGTGACCTTTAGCAGCACTAGTTTTTAGTAGAACATATTGTTTGATTGGTATATTTAAATATTGTTGTCTGTTCAAAGGGTTTTTAACAAAAACGCTGTTACAGGATTACTATATAGATTTAATGTCTAAGATTTCTTTCAATGTTGCATCGATTTTATTGTATTTTGATACATAACGGCAATTTTATCCAAACTTTGCAATCATCCTAGATATTCTTTATTAGAAAAAAACATATAAGCACTTAAGTGAAATACGCTGGTGTATATTATGTTGTATCAGGTCAAAACACAGAAATTTTAAACACTCAAACATACACTCAAAGTAAATAATAGTTTTTCGTCTATCTTGCATAGATATTACATTGCAAATAATGGAACGTTCGTAGTATACATATATTTGATCTTTTGCTATCCAAAAATAAACATGGTGCATATTTTCTCATACGCAATGCAGCTGAAATATTCAACGAGCTAATAAATAGGAATCCTTCAACAACGTACCATGTCTCAGGGGTTTTCCTAGGAGGACGCCAGGCGCCATGAGCGCCCTAAAGTTGAAAATGGCGCCCTAACTCAAAATCTAGGGTGCCCAATGGCGCCATAAAATAAAGACCAGAGCGTCCATTGTCCATTGAATAACTGCCAAAATGTGAAAAATCCTCATGATGTCTTATGCAGTATATAATGAAGGGTTCCCCATGACACTTTTTTTTAAATGTTGTAAAATTATCTTATTATAGCACAAACATTACAAAGAACAACAACATAATGGTTCTTGAACATTTACATTTGCAAAAAAGTGCTCACTCTTTTAGAGACGACCGGGCTGATTTTCCTTTCATTGCCAGTTTGGAACAAAATGGAACACCTTTTGCGAAAATCAAACTGTTTAATATAACTAAATTTCCTGACATATATAGCGAATCACAGTGTACTGGACAATTATGAGCAAGATTTGAAATCATTATTGGCATAACTTTATTATGAATAGATAATATATTACAAAATAACCTTTCTCAAACAACTAAAATCTCTATGCTAAGATGTATTTTCTCAAAAAATTTTAGAAAAAAAAACAGCTGGAATTTGGTGGGGAACTCTTTTCTTTTGGGAAACATCTCATGAATGTTTTTCTATAATAACCAGGTCGATAAACCGTTCTTTGATTACCTGCTCCCCTTTTTGTTCACTAACCGACACACCGACACTCATTATATTTGACCATAGATTATGACAAACTACCAGTTATGTTCATCATTCTCAAGTTCGTTGGACAGTGAAATTTTCTACCAACAAATGTCAAACTCTGCCAAAATGGCTAAACTGGGGTGGCTTAACAAACTTCTAGCTCATATTTTGATATGCTCTAGCAAAGATAATCGTCAATTTTGAGTTGTCAATATGATCAAACTAACTTTAAATCAAGGTTCATACAATATTACATCGTGACTGCAATTAACGTTATGATAATTAGAACTCTGTGTTGCGTAATAAGGGACTGACACTAATCTAATTAATATTCTTATTTTATTTTTATTTGGCTGTTTATGTCAGACTGCTATGTCCATATACAAAATGGTAATATAATACATGATTGAACAAATAACAAGTCTTATAAAATATATTAACGGTTTAAAACTCGACTTCACATAAATAGATTAAATAAGACATACAACTACTCTGTATTGCGACTAGGAAAAACGTAAACAGCTTTATGCCACAATTTGATCAACTTTGAATATTTCATTAAATCGCTTTCTGTAATACACTTAATCTTCTCATTTTCTGATACATATATTCTTTTCATTATACTATTGATATAGTTTCTTATTACACAATTGACAACGTTTATTGTTTTATCACACATTTCCTTACTTATATAACACAAGTATCTAATATTGAACATGCTTCGGAAAAAATGATTATACGCAACTTTATTTTTTTGAAAAGTGCTTTTACCATAGTTACACCATAGGTGTGCACAATAAAAATAAAAAATAAAAATTCGATATATATGTTTTAAACAGAGCAACCTTAAATGCTACAGTGCAATGTCTAAGTGAATTTATCGATTTATTACCTCTTGCATATATGGATCGCATGTGTCTGGTAATACCCATGTCATCGTTAAGGTTTTCATCCACAAGGTCGCCAAGGTACTTATATTTCTTACAAAATGCGAGACTTTCACCATTTAAACTAAAAGTATCATATGTAATCTTTTCTTCCTTGACTGTTTTAAACACTATACATTCTGTTTTTGTCTCATAAAATTCGACAATCTAGTTTTAGCCCAATTTGATTACATATATTAAAAAGGTGTTGTAGACCTTTATGCAAAAGACAAAACAAAATTAGATCATCCGCATAATATAAATGATTTACTATTCGTTTTCCAATTTTGCAACCAATGTGTGTTTTGTTTAATTCTTTACTTATTACATCCACATATAGATTAAATAACAAAGGAGACAATATGCCACCCTGCCTTACCCCGTTTTTTACATCAAACCAGTCCGAAAATTTATTTCCCCATCGTGCTCTCATGCGTTTATATCCGTACCAATATAACACAAATCTTAGTAGAACCTTGGGTATTTTTCTTTTCTCAGGTGCTATAAACAATTTGCAGTTATTAACACGATCAAATGCCTTTGAAGCATCAATAAAGCAAGCATAAATATAAGATCCTATTCTATTGCAATTTCGTATTGTTTCTTTAAGAATTAGATTACATAAGTCTGTGCTATGTTTCTTTTTGAACCCGAATTGATTACTTGTTGTTTTGATTAGTGGTTCAATGTTTTGCAGTATAGGGTTCTCGATAATCTTAGACAGAGTAGACGCAATCGTTATTGGTCGGTATATTGAGGCACTTGTTATATCTCCATTCTTATTTTTTACTACAGGAGTAATAGTTGATTCAATTACGGAATCTGTAAGAAAACCATGTCTGACCAGTCCATTGATGCAGATAGAGTGTAGAACACTCAGTCTTTCATCACTCTATTTGATATGTTCAACTGCGATTCCATTATGATCAGGTGATTTAACTGTACTAAGTGCATCTATTGCTTTTATTACGTCAGTGTTGGAGAAATATACTTTTTCATCTTCATTTATTTGTTCCTGGTTCAGGTCGTCTAGAGTACTCGGTACACAGTTGGATAATTCATTCTAATGATGTGACAAAAAGGAGCAGATTTCTTTGTTTCCTACAATCCCATTTATTGATGTACTTATTTGTGATTTATCATTATTTACCTTTTTTATTTTACGCCAGAAGTCGACTGGGTCTTTACTCAGAAGTATTTGTGCAAGCCTGTCACTTTTGTTCATTTCTCTTTTAACATGTTCTAAGTATATATTTAAAGTTCGCTCGATACCTTCTCATATTGTCCGCCAATGCTCCATTTTTAGGTTTTCTATTCCAACGCCACTCTAAGAATGCTTCCCTGGCAAGGTTATGTGATTGTTTAACATACTCATTCTATCCTTTGAATGATGCTTTGTTTTTCATTGCATCGTTTAATTTTGAGTGTATCATTGCCAGCCTCTGTAAGGCATTTTTTCATTTACTATGGATTCAATAGAGGTTGTGCATTCATTGATTTACAGTTATAGTCTAGGCAATGTAGAAATTTAGTATTTTACAATCACCTTTCCAAGCAAATCCTTTGTTCGCATTTTTTAACTATGTATTTCATCGGGTGTGCAATTTGCCCAATTTATTTTTAATCCATTGTCATCATTAATATTTTCTGTAGATGGGAGCCTGTTTATGTCCAGCGTTATTGCCATTGGCTGATGGTCAGATGAGATGAAGTCATATAATATACTAATTTCGTTTATATATTTCTCAGCAGCTTTGGTTGTTACGCAATGGTCAAGCCATGATGTAGTGTTACATGCATAACTGATATACGTGAAGGAGTTAGTTGGCAGTCTATTGTAATCCGTCAGAATAAATTCTCCTTCTGAGACAAAGTTTAAAAGATTTTACGTTTAGGCCATTACGTATAATGCCCTTTTATTGCATTAAAATATGTACCACAAACAAACCTAAGTATCATTTTACAGTTTTTGCTAGTTTTTTTTTTTTTAAGACAAACCTTACTTAAATCATTGTCACTATCTTCATCCCAGATTCAGTTGATAAAATATAATCACCACCACGACCGTAACTGGTTTTAAGATTGACTTGAAAGTAAGTTTGATCCGTTTTTACTTAAATGATAATAGAGGTGGTGCAGATAATAAAAATCCATCGAAATGACGAAACAATGACATAAATAAACAAGTCACAAGCAATATGATTGGTTACATTCGGGAAATACAGGGAATTAGCATAAATATTTTTATATCTGCCCAAACTCTCTAATAAAAAAGTTCAAGATTGCAAAAAAAAAAAAAAAAAAAAAAAAAAAAAAAAAAAAT
>LQRL01075588.1:2645-14835 GCA_001703475.1 Hydroides elegans
TTAAAGGGTTGCCCAGGCCCCTTTAAAACATAAAATTTTGGAAGATTTAGAATTTTCGGTAAAGCGGTGCCTTGCAAAATGGATTCGTATAAAATATCAGAAATCATCGATAAACGTAAAATCCAGTTAATTCTTTTAAAAATATGTAAGGGTTTCCTATTGTAGAGATGCTGTAAAAATTTGGTTGAAAAGGAATAAACACTTTAAAAGTTATTAGCGAAAAACCTAGGGACACTTTATTTTTTAGATCAGCTTTACTTTACTTTTTTTTTCATTTTTGATAAGCATTGTATTAACATTGATAGAACTCAATTGTGAATATCGGCAATATTATAAATTCTGTGATAACACTCACGAGTTTGCTTATCTTTACACAGGCTTGAAAATATAAATCAATCTTATGTTGAGCAATTCAAATTTGTTTCTATAACGGTTCGTTGGATGCATCCATATCTCAGCAAATATCCTAGTTTCATTAGTTAAAAGCACACGTCAGAGAATTTATACACTAAACGTTATTATGGGAAATAGTATCTGGATTAATTATTTTTGCTATGTGAATACAAAATTTAGATGTAACTAAGCGAGAAACAGAAAGAGTGTTCCAGATTTCTTTTTCAAATGATAAATATTACAAAAATTTCACAAACGGAAATATGTTCTTTTCATAAATTTTCATGAAATAATCAAAATTCATAAAATCTTATTGAGTATGTTTCATATTTATCCAAGAACATATGGCCCGGTTGCGGCTGACGCTAGATCATAGAAACAGCTTAACCGACATAAAATACTAAAGGGACACACCTACTTTGCGTTCGATATTAAACTATTTTGCGTACAATATTAAACTATTTGGCAAACAATATTGAACAATTTGCAATATAATAGTAATGGGGCAAAACTAGCTCACCCTCTCGTTTTAAATCGAAATGAAAAATTCAGCCACTTATAATAATTCGAATTCCTTCTCAATGGACAGAGAGACATCGCTTATTTTAGCACTCGGATTAAGTACTACAATTCTAGGTTGCCTATTCAATGGTATAATTTTGTGCGTAACTCGCAGATACATTCAATTTCATACACCGTTTATGTACGTGAGGGCAGCATATGCTAGCCTGGACTTTTTATTGTCATCGCTAACTGTTGTTAATGGCTTCATACGCTATTTCTTTTACAAAGACTTGGAAAGAGTTTCATGTTGGATTTCAACAATTGGTGTCGGTGTATTTTTCGCGACGATTCAAATGACCGCGTTCATCGCGATAGAACGATATGTGTGCTTTTGTGAACCTATGAAATATCCGCGATATTTTACTACAAAATCGATTGTTCTTTTAACTCTTACATTTTTCATGTGTGGAGAAGTATATGCAGTGGGAACGGAGCTTTTTATAGGAAGGGTTACAGATGAGTATCTTAGTATATGTAATTTACCTAACCAGACAAGTCATAGTTCATTTCAATTCTGCGTTTATTTTGCTCCAGCAATATCCTGTACTTTGTTCAGTATTCAGTGTTCAGACTTAAAAAATAAATAAATGAAAAGAAATCAATTATAAACTTTTTGTTGTGTTCCACCAGACTACATGATTAATAATTAAAATTTGTTCAGTATTTATAAAATAAAACGAGTGATGAACAAAACGCGAGATTTCGAAAGCTTAAAAGATGTTCAACCTGTCTTACAAAAGAAGGCGGGTAAAAGGGCATTACGGTGAGTGTGTTTAGTCTATTACTATTAATATAAACCTCACAAACATGAAAAAACTCATACGTGATCTCATAAACTTCTTGTATTATTTATACAAGCAAAATATGGGGTCATAACTTTAAATCAATATCGTGTCCAACATTATAAGCGATAAATTCGTTGGTGTTTGATTATTTGCTTTATTTTTCAGATTGATATTTTTAGTTTCTGGCACATTTTGGGGGACATTGATTCCAGCGTTCGTCACAAGAGCCATTGTTTATCAAGTATGTATTTGCAATTACCCATGAGCAAATTACTGCATTGATTTCCGAACGATATGAACATTGATAAAAACGACAAAAGTACAGTCCTGTTTA
Organism: Hydroides elegans; assembly: GCA_001703475.1. Lineage (NCBI taxonomy): Eukaryota > Metazoa > Annelida > Polychaeta > Sabellida > Serpulidae > Hydroides > Hydroides elegans. The sequence continues at coordinate 4,722 of LQRL01075588.1, forward strand.
AGGTAAAATTGTTCTTGCTAATTATTTGAAATAGTCTACGTCGAAGAAGGTTACACACTGAACCACTTAATGTTTTGATGTCCGAAACTATCTATTTATGAACATAAATAAGAACGAGCTATGACAAATAAACAATTGTCCTAACCAATCATTTGAAATCGTTATTGAAATCATTATTGACCTTCAGGTAAGCTACAAAATAAGCCAATTAATGTCTTGATACTCGAAATCATATGGACATAAATAAAAACGACAGCTAGTCTAGCTGTCACATAGATATAGATAGTTCCAACAAATGATTTCAAACTATATTTCCTTTAGGTAGGCAACACATGGGGCCTCATAGCCATTGACTCCATTGCCGCCGCCAGGACTCTGATGTTTACCAACCAGTTTTTATTATTTTCCCTGGTTCTCGATCCTGTCATCTACGTTCTTGTCTGTCGAGATATGCGGGTAGCGGTGGGGAGATTGATCACAAGGCGGAAAGGCGGCAAGTTTTCATGGGAATACCAGCAATAAACATTTCACAGCCAAAGTCTAGACTAGGTTTCATTGCTATATTAAAAGGGAACCTGGTCTAAACTTAGGCTGTGAAATTGACCCTAGCAGCCTGGTATAACGGGTAATATAAAATCGCTAGTTATCAACTAGGAACAAAATGTTGAGTCTGAGGATCAGCTGATGAGGTTGATTATGCTGATGATTTGCAGGGAAAAGAGTCCATCCAAAGCCTCAATACATAATTGCAATATCAGTGAAAGTTTTATCTACTTGATTTACCGTTTCTGTTAAAAAGAGCAACGACATATTTCAAATTATTCCACCTTTGAGCAATTAACTTATCACTCAAATTCAAGCCTGTGCTTATGGCATGATTCAAATTGTTTTTGTTTACATAATCTGATCAAAGAAGAATTATATTTGATGAATGATGATAGATCTGTAATATAAGGTTAGGATAAATATATATCATGTAAATGATATGTGGTCAGTTAGAAAATTTAATCTATATATTGTTCGTGATTGAGAGTGATAGCGAACCTAGTAAATTGAACCAAGACCATACTTTTTTTTTTACATTTCCCCTTCTTGAACGAATTCGATATGAGTCCAAATATGTACTTGAATAAACAGAACTCAATTAAACATATTAACCTTGGTAAACTGTATACAATAGCATTGCAATTGAGGGTTATGTCGTGAAGTATATTTCAAAGAGTATCATATTGATAGAGCTAGAAATTATATTTGTTTAAGAGCTGTTATGTTTATACGACTTATAAGACTTGGCAACATTGAATATAGACGTTAATTGGTTTAAAAAATGTTACTCGATTCGAGAAAAAAACAAAGCCAAATAAAGTTCACGATAACATACTGCGCTCCCTAGACGGCAAATGTGGCGTTGTTCTAGTAATGCCTGACCTATCTGCCGCCTTCGACAACATTGATCATTCGATCCTCTTCGATCGCTTGAATCGCATGCTAGGTGTCGGAGGCGCGGCCCTCAACTGGTTCCGCCAGTATCACGTTGGACGCAAGCAGATAATTGTCATAGGCTCAAACGTCTCCAGCCCTATAACACTCGATTTCGGAGCACCCCAGGGGTCCGTAATGGGCAGTGAGGACTACAAGATATATACCCTCCCGGTCGGTCAAATCACTAGAAAAAACGGTCTATCATTTCATGGTTACGCGGATGATTTGAACAATTATACGTCGTTTTCGCTTACGGATAGTGACTCGTACAAAATCGCACTCTTGAAGATAGAGAATCCACAGCGGATATTAAACGATGGATGTGCCAGAACATGCTTAAGCTCAATGACACGAAGACTGAGGTCCTGGTTATTGTTCCACCAAAGCATAAGAATAATTTCGGACATAACAGTATTTGTATTGCCGATGCACTCATTCAGCCGTGTGAATCCGCAAAAGGCTTAGGTGTCTGGTTTGACCGTCACCTTAGCCTCGATGTTGAGATTCAAAATAAGTGTAGAGTTATGCTCTTTCATCTGAGAAACATTCGATCAATTCGCCTGTATATCACCCAAAGTGCTTGTGAAAAACTCATTCATGCCCTAATCTCATTAAGGTTAGACTACGCAAACTCGCTCCTTGCCGGGCTTCGAAAAAAGAAACTATTCCTTCTTCAAAGAGTTCAGAATATGGCCGCGAGAATAGTCACTAATTCGCGCAAATCAGACCACATCACTCCGATTCTGCGATATTTGCACTGGCTACCAGTCAAAGCTAGGATAGACTTCAAAATCATTATATTGACCAATAAAATTCTGCATGGAAGTGCACCCGAATATCTCTGCAGTCTCATCAAACAACAAGTGAACTCTCGGTGTCTTCGATCTTCGTTGAAAGTGCTCCTATCTGTACCCAAAGTCAGGACAAAACAGTATGGTGAACGAGCATTCTCAGTGGTTGCCCCTAAGCTTTGGAATTCCTTGCCAATCGCGATACAAACGGAGAGCAATTTCATGAGTTTTAAGAAAAAAGTTAAAACACACCTCTTTAGTATTGAATATGATGACTAGATGCCTCTTTAGCTTGTCTAATTTGTATAATTTTTAGTGTTATATTGCTAGGTGTCGTATATGCTTCAATACTGTTTTAAGCTATCGTTTCTAGGTTTTGTCAGTGTTCATGAATAGAACAAGTTCTAAAAATGAGCACGTTAAATCCACATTTGTATTGTATTGTATTGTAAAGCGATATGATTGTTGTAAGAAAATCAATAAGTAATTCGTTTTAGATACTTACTCTAGAACGGGGTTTAGAGCAATAGATATATCGAAAGGACTAAACTTAAAGCTCTTTTTAGGAGCTCTTATATAAAGGAGGCTTTCCTATTATAATCATATATAATACTTCCTAGATTATAAATAAAATTATCTGATTTGTATGGTGTTATACAAGGATTGGCATTAACAAATTGAAGCACAATCACCAATGATTAAAAATTAATCAAAAGATAATGTTTTTATTATCTCCTCTAAGACAGGTTTAAACAATTGAGTAAATGCGTCGATGGAAAAGTGAACAATGCTCTTTGTGGTTTTATAATAAGAAGGGTTTCATAACATGTATACAATGATTAGTGAGAAAGCCACAAAGCCATAATAAAATTATGCTTCTTATACCTGCTTTTTATACTCACCTCTCTGGAAACAAGATATTTAAAAGGCGAAGTTGTAAAAGAAACGTTAAGCAATATAATTACTTCATTTTATAATATGTATGTATTTTGATCATCGGAAAATTTTGCAACTAGACCAGATTGCAACGAACTTTTTTGCACATTTTAATACACTCATTTTAATATAAACCAAACTTATCTTTAGCACGTCAGCCTTTGTTTGGTAACGTTTGATTGATTGTATTCACATAGTTTACACTGAAGTTTAAAGAAAATCTCAGTAAAGTACTCAATTATAGTTGTTCATACACACAAGTGTTATTATTAAGAAATGAGAGGAATAAAGAAATCGTTATCCAATGTTTGATTTATTACTAATTGAATTTCAATAATTTAATTTTACACACACCTTGGGAAATTATCTCTGAATCTCTTATTTATTCCTTTGTGGCCGACGATTGTGTGACTGACGACTTTGTCAGATGTTACTGATATGTACATGTTCTGTTTGTTTTTAATTTATAAATATCAAAACAGTATTATGAACTTGCATCGAATATAATAAACTTTAAAAATGAAAATTGTTGGTTTTATTTAATCATTTGTAATAAATCAATCCAATATGTAAAGCTTAATGTATCTTTAATACTTATTTTTCAGGCGCATTAGTTATTAATTAATATGAGTAGTGAGAAACTGCTAAAAGGATATATTATGCAAATAAAAGCAAGAATTGTCTCACATATATCTTATAGTGCAAGAATCACAAACCCACCTGGATTCTCTTTTTGTACTTGTACTCTAGATATGAAGATTGCATTATTATCATATCTGAAAAAACATTCATGACCCACTTTATATTTATTTTTCATTTTTACATAACATTATTTTACTTATTATATCTAATACATAATTTATATATATTTTACTTTTATCATATTAGCTCTTAGCTATATATTAATTTATAGTTGAAAAAGATTGTCTATTTAAGTATTTCGTTCCAAAATAAATGAGCATGCACATTTTTAATCCGGACCGTCAACATTCAGGGAGGAGTAAATGATCACACATCCATGAGCACAACACGTTATGTGAACACATAAGTAAAACATGAATGTTAAGAAACAAAGTAATATAGTGAAAAGTGAGAAATCAAAACATTATGCCTAAAAACTGCCTCTTTAGAAACTATGATGACGTGTTAAGGAGCTATTACCAATAAACCCAATAAACCCAATTATAATTGCTTAAGACGGTAAATGTTACTTCATCATGCGTAACAATAACGTAATGTTCGTAAACCATGAGATTATGAAAGGTCTCAATGTATGACTTAATCACTTAGTTGGTCATTACTATAGCAAGAAAACTATGGATGTTGATTTAACTAATGTACTATAATTGATTTATATGTACTACCTTGCCTAATAAAAATTGTGAACTGCAATGAACCAATATTTGACAAAATTAAAATAACTTAAACATCAGATAAAAATATGATAATCAAACCATACTCTGAAGCATAAGCTACTCAGATAAAGTCGTTTTGACATAATATTTTATTGAAAATATTTAGTATCAATATATAAGACTACAATAAGTCTTACTTTATTGAATTTATAATATATCTAATTTACACATACCTTATATAAAATACCGCTCTCGGTGTCCATTCACAAATATCATCTGCCAAATTAGATATAGGGTGACCAGAATACTATAAAGAAAGCCCTGAGATGAGTTATAAATATTATTGTACACATGGTCGTCCATTTTCTAGCGTAGGACATGTCGCTTAACCCAATATTTTTAAATTGACCTCTTATTTGATTTGAAATACATTTTTATCAGTATTATATAAGTTTATCAGATGATTTAGAAGTTAAATCCCTCTATTGTATGATGGGTCATGGAGAAAAAATATGTACCGACAATTAAAAACTAATAGAGATTTTATGATAGTTTCTTAGTGAATTTCGAGCTGCTGAACTTTGAAAATTTAATCAAATGCAAAGGACAATTTGCTAATCATTTAAGTTTGAAAGTAAATGTTATTTCGGTACCTATATTGAACAATAATGCTTTCAACACCCTTAAAAATAATCATGGCAAATTTTATTTTTGTTCTTCTTTTAAAAATGTATCAATCATAGCACTTTCCCTGAGCACCCATTTATAGATCATATAGGAAAACGATATTTTAAACAACATATGCAAGTGTGACATTTATATGTTAATGAAACTATAGTTTCAATAGCAAAAGATAAACAATTCTAGTAATGTAAGCATCTGGGACAATGCTATTTATTTTTGTTTAGATTGCAGTCTATCTTGTAATATGCATTTCTCTTTATTCGTATGTCATCTAACTAATTTATCTCGAGCATTATATGGAGTTTTAACTAATGATGTCATCAACATAATTCGTTTTTCTTTAAACTTATTTAAACTCACTTTTACACATAATTTAATTAAAAAATACACAAACAATCAATTTTAAAATACCTAAACTTCAGTCACCTACAGATAATCCATATGACACAACATAATATTTTAATAACAGGACATTGAACTGATCTAGACATTGCGTATTAGGCAAGGATAGCTTGAAATTGTCATTTATCAGTTTTAATTTATCTAATTTACACATGATTTATATAAATAATATTATATTATATAAAGGTGTATATTTTCAATGATCGCGACAATCAATTTCTCGTTAATATCTCTGAACGTCTTCTCGTTAAATATCCTCTAACGGCAATTGAGTGCAACTATTTTCATACATAATTATACATATTTAGAATAACATATATGAGTTCAAAGATCACGGAGCAGATATCTCACAATAGCCATTTGATCGCATGGTGATACGCGCATAGATATACCCCGACAGAGGGAGAGTCTGGATTAACAAGGAGCCAATGGGTGCAGATCATTAGATAAAGTGAATAAGGAAAAGACTAAAAGGCAACTGTGCATTGAATCCTTTCTAAGTCATCAGCAAAATAATCCTCATAGGCTTTTCTATTGACTAAACGGTTTATACATGGCTGATGATACCTGGTCATCACTAAAGATTTACCATTATAAAAAAAACGTTCATTAATTCCCTTAATCTCATTAAATTGACCGACTCCTCGTGTTTATTGCTTGTATTCCCACGAAAACGTGCCACCTCTCTTGGTGAGCAGTTTTCTGACCGCAACCCGCATATCCCGACAGACAAGAACGTAGATGACAGGATCAAGAACCAGTGAAAATAACAAAAACTGGTTGGTAATCATCAGAGTTCGGGCAGTGCCGATGGAGTCAATGGTTATTTCCCATGTGTATCCTACCTTAGGAAATAAAAAAAACGTTTTTTTTGGCATCAATATACTGAGTTAAGATTTTTAAATCGTAAACAAACTCCTGATCATGTTCGTATGAATAAACAAAACGTTAAACAATTTTTTCCGCTAGAAAACATACGTATTCGCTTAATTATGAAACTTTTATTTAATGTATGGGCTCAACTTCCTTAAACACCAAAATTGGCCGCAAAAGTAATTGTAAAATAGGGTTTGCCATTCAGTTAACTATTTGGTTAATACTATGGTAAATTTTGATATAGCTTAGCTAATAGGTAATTGCAAATACATACTTGAAAAAATACTACTCGTGCAATGAAAGCTGGAATCAATGTGCCCCAAAATGTGCCAGATACTAAAAATATCAATCTGAAAAAAATAAGAAGAATGTACCAATCAACCAATAAGGGCATTGTATTAATTATTAAAATTGATCACAGCTATTTAAAAGAAGATGCTGTTAATTCAATTATAATGAATTAAATATATTATATTGATAAAATTACACATTAAAACCTCCTTAAAATCACTTTTACATATTATGTTAAAGGTTTGTAATAGGAAATGATTTCCTCCTGTCAAATGTTCCTGTATGCGAATAAAATATATCAATTAATAGTGTTAACAAGAGAAAGACTTTGGGTAGACTAATCAAATATTTCAAAAACGTCTAAATTCATGGGTAAATGTGTCGGTGTTTACTTATTCAACAAGAAGAACTTATTATTCTCAATCTGCAAAATTTTCGGGATAAAAGTTCATTTTAAAAGAAGTAAGTAAACCCACCAAGTGAAATGTAATCAAAATGCGTTCATAATTCAAGGATGCAATATACATTTTTATTGTTTTCTGCCTTGTATAAATAGGTGTTACCTCTGCGAAAATAGGCTTTTTATTAAACCATGAACAGTTATGTTTGTTTAATTATACCTTAATCAGCGAAAATATAAATTCAAACGCAAACATGATTTTTAAAAATCGATATTTGAATATATGGAGACATTTGTTTCCAAAAATGGAAGCCAAATAAAAAAACTCATATGTGCAGTTTTTCGATGAAACTATTATATTTTATATTATAAGATTCTGAAAATCTTCCCAATTGTGAACCAATTTAGAACAATGCCTCTAAGTTATAGATTGGTTTCCCTAAAAACAGATACACTTCTCAAACCATTGTGTAAATTTAAAAAGATAACATGTGTAAGATAAACAAGTTATAAGCTAAAACATTATGCGATTTACCAGTTTCTTTTTATAGTGTGAGGTCATTCCATATTAATTACAGGTTGCCTGAGAAGAAATATGATAGCAAAAGAATAAACACACTCACCGTAATGCCATTTTACCTGCCTTCTTTCGCAAGATGGGTTCAATATCTTTTACGCTTTCGAACGATCGCTTCTCCTTCATCAGTTGTTTTATTTTACGAATACTAAACAATGTACATGCAATTGCAGGAGCAAAGAATATGCAGAATTGAAATAAACCCTGACTTCTCTGACCGGGTAGCTGACAAACATTGAAATACCGATGTGTTACTCTTCCTATTAAAAGCTCCGTTCCCACTGTATAAGCTTCACCAATGAAGCAAAATGATACAGTAAATATTGCAATCGATTTTGCAGTAAAATATCGCGGATATTTCATAGGTTCGCAAAAATAGACATATCTTTCTATTGCGATGAAGGCGGTCATTTGAATCGTCGCGAAAAACACACCGAGACCGATCGTCGAAATCCAACATGCAATCCGGTCGAAGTCCCCGTTATAGAAATAACGTAATAGGCTTACAGCAACTGAAAGCGCTGACGATATAAAGTCCAGACTAGCATATGCAGCCCTCACGTACATGAATGGCGTGTGAAATTGAATGTATCTACGAGTTAGATATAATATTATGCCATTGAAGAGGCATCCCAGTACAGCTATACCGAATCCGAAACTAAATATAAGCAATTTGTCCCTGCTGAATGCCACGTTAAAATGAGTAGAGTTGTTCATTTTAATTATTTGACAATGTTTTCTTTATTTGCTTTGTGTATATGTTTAGTGCTTATTTTGGTTAGTGAAGCAACGCTACACATAAAACAATTCTTTGACTGATAGAATTCTATTATATATTAATTTATTTATTTATTACATGTTTTTAATTAAATCAAAATTAGGAATTAATGGACTCTATCCGGTAATGTTCATGTATTAAATTATTTATATTAATTGGTACAATATCCAAAATTATATTTTTGTTTATATTTTTGTATGCTTTTAGCAATTTATACTAGGCTTTTTAAAGACTTTTGTTTCAATATATTTATTGTAGGCTTTATTATAATATATCCAATGAACTTTTGTCGAAATAAGATTGAATTGAATGAAAGTCAATCAATATCTGATTGATTTTTTTGGACTTCTAGCTAGCTGCAAAACCTTACGTGATTTTTTCAAACATAGAATACATAATATGATCAAAATTCAGAGTTACTTGTAATAAAACTAATATGATTAGAATAAAGTAATTGTTTAAATAAAGTAAATAGATTGCCAGAACGGCTTTCTTTTTTGTCTCTAGATTTACCTGTATCAACTGAGGTAATGTATTCATTATAATCTTCTTATAGATAGATATGGCTTCTTCATCTATTAATTAATTAAGGAATAATAATATGAAACCTTTCTGTTTGATTGAATGTTGTACACAACATCACCAGACAACTCGTTCTCCGAAAAAAAAACCTTTTTTGTTGAAGGACAGATCACCTCCCTGATAACTCTCCTTCCATACCTGATAAACATATTTTCTAAACATGTTTAATGTTTATCGAATAACATCATTATTGAAAATTAAGTTTATTAATTAACGTTTAAAAAATAATTGTAGGCATTTAAATGTGTTTACGTTTCTTTTTCCTTTCGATTTAAACACCAAAAACGGAAAACATTGAAATACATTTATACCCAGCCAAGTAGATTGATAATGAGAGAACCAGAACATATTTGGTATTATTGTTTACTATTGAAATCCGTTTTCAGACCTCATTATTTGAAGAGTCCCTTTCTCTGGGGAGAGCTATGAGTTTATGTTTAGAGCTACAGAAAGTCAAGATCAGAGAATTTTAGTAGAATCTATCAGGTCAAAGAATATGTATTTGAGACACGCAGACGACCCAGTCATAATAGCAGAAACCAAGACTGTACAACAAATACAGGCCCAGCAAAAAGTCCGTTATATATTTTTTAAGGCACCATATTTTAATTCCCGGATATTTAAATTGAAATTTTGTATTTAATATGTCTTGGTATGTCTTTTATGATGTGTATAGCCTAAACAATATGCTTTTTATCAATATGTCAGTATAATTATCACATAACAAATAAAAGGTGGTGCGCAGGGCAAAGTGTTCAAATCCCATAAGGAATTGTGTCCTTTGAAAAACAAGCTTTAGTGATCTTTTAATTGGTCGTTGGGGTTATTGAGTAAAAATAATGAAACTTTCATTAAACTTTCTTGAAATAAATATCAAAATGAAAGGCAAGGTAATATGAAGTATGCTTTATTTCCATCAATTAATATGGAGTATAACCACCATTCGCATCGATGCAAGAC
>LQRL01075590.1:0-13715 GCA_001703475.1 Hydroides elegans
TGGTCATGGTGTCATCTTGATCGGTTGAAAATTGTCGAAAATAGTTCGTCATTTCCAAAGTTGATTTTAGTAAAAACTGACCATCCTGCATATACGCATTATTAAAGTTCACGGGGGATCCAAGGTCACTGACCTTCTAGTTTATATTATTATAAGTATTTCACGGTGTTTTTCGACCTTTAATACATCGAAAAAGGGTTCACGGGAAGGGTGGTAGAGTTTTCCTTAAAACATCGAGTGATCGCAATACCTGCATATTTTCGTAAACGAAAAGATTGCAGTTAAAAATAATATGCTGGAATAAATTCTTTAATAACTATTGGCTTTTCTTTTAGATCGGTGGCGACGACAGGCCGGCGTACAATGTGCAGGAGCTGGAGGAATGTGACACGTATCCAGACGAGGCCTCCATCATGGTGCGCTTCGAGGCCAAGACTCAGAAAATGACACATCAGGTAAAAAAGAAAGGGCACCTTAACATCGTGTTTTATTGTGAGAGAATATTTCCCAATCACTCAAAACCAGTCTCCATATGCTCCATGTATTTCTTTAATTAAGCTAGTATTCTTCAAGGATTTTTCTATCAAAGAACATTATACTTTAGTGTGTGAAAATAATTTATAATTTACCACGATAATTTATATCACGAGACAATAAGTAACATGCAAAGATTCTTGCAAATATGAGGGCCACTGATAACTCGGATATTAACAAAATCTAAATTAATCTTATCTAATACAGGTAAACCTAGGCAGCAATCAGTGGCTCATGAACTGTGTCACGGAACCAGGTCAGATGCCGTGCGTTTGCCTACGTCACGACGTCGACGGTGTCCTATGGCAACCAAGTGACGTCACAGATGCACAAACGGCGCCATGGAAACATATGGCAACCTTCAATGCGTTCGGCTATGTTCAGGCCTCAAAGCAGCAACGGCGATTTACTTGCTGCAGCCCTGATTTCTCGTACGCTGCTATAAGCGATGCTGTCAGGCATATCTATGTGTACCGCCAACCCTCTGCCATTTCGTCGCCATTGAGAAACCGCAAAACGGGCCGCGAAGTGGGGGCCGTTGCTAAACAACACTGCGTATCATTGGAGAGTGTGGAGACCATAACTGGGCTGCATGTCACCAAGGATAGAATCTTTGCAATGGCTGGAGATTTGATGCACGTCATTCGACTCAATTGAAGTGTGAAAACATTGTAATGTCTACGAAATGAACAGCAACCAGTCGTTATTATTGCATTTAATGTGTGCAACCTTATTTTCGTGTTTTAAGTTGTTAGATATGTTGTAAATGCAGTTATGATTCCATATAAACGCATTTAATTGTGGGAAAGTTAAACGGATGTTGTTTATGTTTTACTACCATGAGTGCTTGTGTTTTCCAAGAAGGAAATGCCTGATTATGTGTTCTTGAAATAATTATTCAAGGTATGGAATGTCATGGGTATCTTTTCTATGTTCTGAATTAAAATTTTGTAATAAACATATTTGTTGAATGCCATTCTTTATTCGTCTGACTTGAGCTGTCATTTTTTAGCCACGGCTTGCTTTGCAAGACGTGGATTGTACCACCGCCTGACCGTTATTGATTTATATGTATATTTATTTATTTATTTGCAGGGGTTTTCCTAGAAATTCTCGAAGGGCGCCGTATGGCGCCCTGGCCCAAATTTAAGGGCGCCATTTTACCACATATGGGCGCCCAGATTATGACGGCGAATTGTGCTCGCCTTAACTTAATATATGGTATATATATATTTGGTATATATAAATACAAAAACGAACGTCGTTTTACATGTATTGTTTTATCGGTAACAAAACTTGGTGTCTTTATTTAACATCAACTTAAAAAGAGGGCGGATCGGCATTTTTGGTTATATTAAACTAAAGAAAAGAAACTCTATTAGAGTGTTCTATATTTACACTATATTACATCATAGTAATTATAAACGTAACCATAATCATAGAAAGGGCTATAAAATTTGTATGATTTGAAAGGAAGTTAGGTATTGAAGGGAGCTTTGAATCACACATACTGCTTGAACTTCCGGAACTCAAGAGTAGCATCGACACAACTATAATGGTCGCGCTTGTGACTTATGACTTGCTTAGACACAGCTCTAAACATCGTTATTTTAAAATAAAACTAAAATCAGTCTGGAAAACAGAACCTCTAAGTCTTCTCTGTGCATGATCTTTCGGTTTTCGATACTGTTTTAATGAACATTTGGTCAATTATGGATAATATTCAAAAGATTATTAATGCTTTGGTCAAATTTTTATGGCGCCATCGGGCGCCCTGACCTTGGATTTAGGGCGCCATTTTGAAATTTAGGGCGCCCATGGCGCCTGGCGCCCTCCTAGGAAAACCCCTGATTTGTTTAGTGCGTTAACATTTTTTCAAAACTCTACTCCTCCCACAGTTGTTGACCGATTTTAATGAAATTTGGATATGTTATTGTCGGGGTCCTTGGCTTTTCAAAAACTGCTAATATGTGCTTATATTGCTTATATAAGCAAAGTTATGCTTACTTTTATTTTCCCACTTAAACGCTTTATGGGTGAACATGCGATTAAGATGTACAAATTTACACACCATTCTATTCATTTAATAAATTTCATATCCCTACATGAATTTCCCTCTTTATTAAACTTAAGCAAATGTATTCGATATTGTGCTGCATATCCGACTGTTACGTCACAATCAAAATAATAGCGATAATAGCGATTCGGCTATTATAGAAGACTGGATTGAATAATAATTTAGACACATTATATTGATAAAATAAAATTTTTATATCCGATTTTGGATATACATGCCTTTTATTTAATCGGTTAAGTCAATGATTGTACATATTACCGTTATTACCGACGTATAACCCGCATCGGTGTATAACCTGCACCCCAAGTCAAGATTGTTTTAAAATCCTATTAATAACTCTCATCCTAAATGTGATTCTTATTCTGTCTTTAAACAATCCACAAAGACATAACAGCAGCTCAATTTAAATCCTATTATTGTGTCGATGAATCAAAACAAAACTTTCATTTTTTTACATGTAAATCCAAAAGTGGTTTATGCTTTGGAAATCGGAGTAACCCGCACCGTTGTATTAACCGCACCTGTGTATTTTGTATGCTTTACCCCGCGGGCTATACACCGAGTATTACGGTAAAACTAGGTTTTCGTTTTTCATGTTGCATATAAAAACACAAAGGAGGTGTGCACTTGTGGATATTGTTACTGATCTTTTAACAAAATCGGTTAAATGTGCTATTAAGCTATACCGAATACCGATTGACAATTTCATAGTTATAAGGGTTTACTAAAGTTTTGCAAGGTGTGGCACACTGTCCTTGGACAGTCTTGTTTGACAATATTAAGGACTTTATTTTAAAACTAAAATAGATAGTCTACATAATACCTCAGAATTTGAAGAACCGATTTCTTAAAAGAAATTAATATAAATAAAACATTCACAAATTTATTGATTACTTCTTTTAGTGTTATCCAGCAATTTTAAGTCTGAATTCATGAACTTCACATTTATATTATATACCAGTAAACAATATCAAGTTATAAGGTCATTTTTTACCTGTGGCCTGTCTAAATTCATTTATTTTTGTCATCATACAGTCAAATCGTTGCTTAATGAATTGATATAATTCATATTCATGCCATATTCTTTTTCGAAACTCCTTCAAAGCCACATCCGAAGGTGGCACCTTCCTGGAACCTGAACTCTTTTCTTTGAATGCCTTTCCTCGTGTCTGGTATTCTTCAACTAGACCTTCGAAAAAATGTGACAACATAATTTCGAGCGCATTGTAATATTCATCTATATTTTCCAAATATCCAATAACACTATAATAGCGCATTATGTTTTCTTTTGCTTTGTCGAGTCCTCTTGTTCCTCTTTCCAAACAGTACGATTCCTGTCCACAAAAGTAGGGAATTATCCGCGTAATATTTTCATAGTCACTGCATTCTGGGTGGTTACTCATTACACAGTCATCAAAAGTCATATTTCGCCTTTCTTCACTCATTTTTCGAGGATGTTTAAACCGCAGAAAATAATATGTGGAAATGAAACAATCCGTCGGGTCTCTCACTAGATTTATATATAATGGTTGCTCATCACATCCATATTTTGTGAAATTGACAAAATGAATATGTCCGATATATAACCATGGATCTGGAACGTCTTTTGTTTTATCACAGACCTCTTGCAGGATCTCCTCGGAAGCATGACTAGCATCGTGCTTTCCATAATGGATAACATTATATCCCTTTTTGGACAGCAATGTTTCCATGTGAATTCTAGCTGGACCGCTTCCGGTTTTAGGGACTCGGTTATAGACGATGCGGCGATGATTTGTCATAACAGTGTTAATCTTATATGGATCTATTAATTTATCATTGTGTATATTATAGTCACAAACTTGCTCACTGGCAATTTCGTCGTTTCTTTTATTTGCGCTCATCTTAATCTAAAGCATAAATATATTTTGATTATTACATTGCTTATCAAAAGCTTCACCTAAGTTTAAAATGTTAAAATAAACATAACATCTGCATTTGGAATTTGTAGTCCATATCACTTTAATGATAAAATTAAAAAGTTAAATTTGACCAAAATACAGCTTTTAAATCCCCCAAACACCAATCAAATATATTTTCGTATTTCCCTCGAATTCATTAAATAAAATTTGTTTGTAGTAACTTACTGTTTTTATGATCATTTGTTGCTCTCGTTCGATGAAAATTAGAATAATCATTATTCCGGTCAAAAAATAAAGCCAGGATTTTAAGCGCTGTATGCTGAATATTTCTCTAGGCATAGTTTTTTTTTTTTAATCTTTAAATCCTTATTATCAATCCCAAAAACAAAACTTCTAATGAATAATTAGTAGTGAAAATCGTTTTAAAATAATTAAAAACGTAGATATTTATTCGTTTGTTCAATTTTGAACGCCGGTTATTAAAAGCTCTACTTTTTGGAGCTTAAAGCATTTACGAAGTATTGTTGGCCATGCAGATTGATCGATTTTATTTCAAAATTGATAGATCATTATTGAATAATTCCACTCAAATATTTTTTATGAATGAGAATTCTTTTTGGGTACATTTGAAAGTTGGAGAAATGTGTGTAGCCGTGTGCTGAGTTGAATATCGACATTTTATGAAAACAAGCGTTGAGTGTTTTTTTTTTCCTGAATATTTTTATTTGTATGTTTTGTTTTTGTTTTATTTAAAATATCTTTAACAGTGTTCGAACTCGATTCAAATACTTGCGCTTCATTTTATGTCCTTGGCTCACATAATGTTTGTTTTAAACAATAATTTTCTTAATAATCATTATATTTATTATATTTATACGCAAACTAGATGTCTTTAAAGAGTTCCATTGCATGTTTGTTCCAATGTCTTTGTTTATCACTAGAAATTTGAATTTGCAAAACAAAATGTGAAACGTGGACAAACAACTGAAGCGCAAGTCTTTACTTTTATTGAGAGAATTCGTGTATCACCATGAGAAGTTTTGATATATTTTTTTACACACTGTTTATGTAAATATGAGCCAATTTACATAATTAACAACAGTATACAGATCGACTTTTTTCTATTTAAAGGAAGATAATATTTTGATAAGTGTCCGTTCAACAATGTTGAATACACTTGCATATTTAATCTCGCCAGACGCATTGATAGCTACCCTATATCTTACAGATAACGAGTTTGAACATCGAAGTTATGGATTTAAAGTCATCTGAAGTGCTAAACCTAACACATTTGGACCAGAAAAAAATGTGCGAACTCCCCCATAGCTGCTTTGCATGTTCATTAATTATTTAACCTGTTAAGAGAGATCGTCATGAATTTTAACGATATTTAGGATTTAGAGTAAATGACTATAGGGTAAACATTTACCTACTCAATCGGGACGCTTATATGGTTCTAAATTTCAAATACAAGATTGTTGCCAATATGATGCAGATATATTAATGTTTATCTTTGTAATAATTTTCTATAAAACTATTTTATAAATGATTAAGTGGTTTTCCATGATTAAAAAATTCGTTCGAATAGTAATATAGTCAATATATATTGTTAACCATATTACGCAAGTTTTCTGACATCCTCTTTATTAATTACTTTCATAGTTGATGACCATCTAAATTCTAATTTAAAATGAAAACTATTCGACTCAACTTAATAAATAAGAAATAATTTCACTTCAAGGTCATCCAGCTAAACTGCTAATTATTGTACAGGCTACATGTACATGTTGTATACATCAGGTTTAACATCATCTGTCTAAGTTTACCTTTATACACTTCTCTGTAAGGGCATGGGGAAAGAATCTATTAAATCAACATATGAGAAAGTATACAGTTTTGATTTGGTCTATAAAGAACAAAATCTGAGTACATATTTTTCAGAAAAAAAAACATTCAATAAATCCATGTTTATTCAAGCAATCATATATAACAAAGGCCTTGTAACATTCAAGTACAACCCAATATAATTGTTCTAAATAGACTATTGTATTTGTATTATATGTCTTTTTATTTAGAAAAAACTTTTCCGTGCGTTAATTAGACACATGAATTTAATATTTTTTATTCAAAGCATTTATTGGATTCAATAAGTTGTCATACAGTAATTAAGTTAAGTTTCATAGCCTTACGATTGATTCTTGCATGATAGTATCCAATAATGTAGTTGTTAAGTTTGTTGGTTAAAAATTATAAATCAATGTGTAACGATAATGTTATAACATTGATCATCGAATTAATAAACATTGTTTCGGTATCTTACAATCTCGTTGACATAACAAATGTATAAATAAAATCTAGTAACTGTGTTTGATTGACCAAATTAAGATAAAATATTATTGGGAACGACAAGCATAATATCAAGATTAGATGAGATTAAATTAATTTTTGTTTCATTACATTAAGTGATGTACTTGGCAATATTCTACATGTATTCAATTTCTCGAACGAAGCTACTCAACTTTCATTGTATTATATCATTGGGACTTTTTTAGACATCAGAAAATGTTTTTCATTGGATATTACAAAAACAAACTTACGACTTTAAGAAATGGTTATTTAGCAAACATGGATATGCTGGTGGAAATTCGAACAACTTGAAGAGAGCTCATTAGATCAGTGTGAATGAGACAAACCAAACAAGAGTCGGGCGTAAATCGAGAACATGACCATCTTATGTTTCCCTTATTATAAATATTGATTCAAAGCATTATGATAATAATGACTGTTTCTAAAATACAACGATAATATTTTGTTAACTTGCATACAAAACCAGACCCTTTGCGTGTGTTTCTTTATGGAAAATCAGTGAATGTGCGACTAAAGATTGTCAATATTGAAGTTCATGAAATGTGAGTGGACCTTTCGCTAGATAAATACGCAGTGCCTTTTTGTATCGAACTGAAATCGATCCTTGATTTGCTTACAATTCAGAAGCACTTTCTCCAAGTATCATTTAATTCACACGAGCTATTTGTCAAATACATTCATGCTGTGTTATTATTAACAATGTGGATGTGCAATCTTGCAAATAATCTGATAGATAACAAAATAAGAAGGCCCGTCTGCGCATATAGTTTGACTCGAGAACTGGAACGATTGACTCAATTTCTCGTTCGTTTTAATTTGAATGGATGTAATTTATTTGAAAAAAAAAACATATTGTTTATATATATTTTAGGATAGAGTTGATAGCATCTTGTCCGTTTAAAAGGATAACTTACTTGCCAATCTTCATGTAAACGACAGGTAAGCATGTTGAAGATTAAATTAGTTTTTAAATATTTTCTTTGATTTCAAACAAAATACAATGTAAAATAAAACCAAAATTTGATTCTTAAAATAAAATGTCAAAAGTTATTTAAGTCTTATTTATGTTTTTTTTTTAATATCCAAATTCATGTCAAGTATTTCTGACAGAAAGATAATGAGGGGGAGACGAAATATAAAATTAGCGAAAACTCCAAACGGGAAGAAACTGACAGAAAAGAACCCATTGAATGAATACACACCGGGTAAGAAATTCGCCATATATACAGGTACTAAACAAAACAATGTAAAATGTATAAATGATCAGAATTTACCATTTTTTACCATTTAAAATGTACATAATAGTAGACACCTATCGAACGCAAAATAACTATCATATATAAAAAATGTAATGTATTCATTCGTAGGTTTTTTCATACCTGTTTATTCATCAAACAAAAGGCCGGATCCTAAGGAAAAAGAAGATGAACAGTGTTTTGAAATCTCGAATCATGTTGACAGGAGAAGTACCACAAAGCAAAGTGAACGGCAAAAAGCTGAACTTGCTTTATCTGAGTGCTCATATAGGGTATTGATGCTTTAAAATAAATTTCTCATTTGGCATATGTATTAACCAATGTGAAAAACATTGATTGAAACACTTTGAAAGTGACTTGAGACATTAAACATGAAATTTCAAATGCAAATGCGGAACAAATTTTATATTTTTTTCTAGTCTAAATCAAATCAAACTATTAGTGATTAATCTAGTTATCATGTATACTTTTGGTTATAGGTCATGAACAAGAACAAGTTTTGTGTCCGTCAGCTGCAAACGAAAATGCAAGACCTCAAAGTCTCCGAACAAAAGCTTCGCCAAGACAATGAAGTAACGAAGTTACTTCTTCACTCGGAACACACACTTTTAACTAAGCGCGTAACGAAACCTCTTGACGAACTCTTGATTCCTGCATGGCGCTACACGGACATTTGTACATGCAGCATCTCGAAAGGGGGCATTAGATGCCCAAGACATTGGAGGGAGCATGAAAAACAAAAGCAAGATGAACTGAAAGAGCACACTATGTTTGGGTTGAAAACAGAGTCTGAGGAGCATTTATATGAATCGTTTCCTATAACGAGGATACCTAGACCTCAGAGAAAGAAACTAAAAACTCCAATATTGAAAGAGGTTTCATATCTATCGTGATACAAATGTAATTTAATTATGTTATGAATCGTTTTAAATTCGGGTCGATAAGCTTAGAAACCAAAAAAAAAAACTAGGGCTAAAAGCTCTGGCGGAAAGCCCATATCATGGGCTAAATTCGTGCACAAAAAAAATGAAGCAGGTATTTTTGGGGGAAAATAAATTACATTTCTAAAGAAGGTTAACAAAAGAAACATAACATATTTTAGTTTTATAGATATTCAGTGAATATAAACATATCCCAACCTCGCTGACTTGAACGGGCAAATTTTAACTGCATCAATAGAACGCCTTATATTAAGTCTAAAACTCACTGATTTGAACGTGCACATTTCAGCTGCACCTATTGAGCGTCTTTCATTAAGTCTAAAAACAACAGCATCTCGGATTAGGAGATCCCATGTGCTATTCAAATGAGCTAGTCTCCCTACTCTCTATCGGAGTGCTGCTTCATAACGCTCCATGATTGGTCGAATGCATATGTCGTGTAGGTATTCGCCTCAGACCTTGGAGCTGATCACCCGAGTTTAGAACTTACAACGGTTTTTAGAATTATGCGGTTAACAATGTAATTGGCGATTGTGTTTTTATGACGGCGTCCACTTTCGATTGTAAATATATTGTCTCATAATCGTATTTAAATTATTTAATTAAGGGTCACCTTTAAACTCGTTTTAAATATACATAAAAACAACTTCAACGCAAGTAAATCCATCAGAATATTATAAACCAGCTTAAGCATTTGTGTGAAATATGCGAGGGTAGTGGACTGTGATTTGAAAACACAAGCAAACCAGGTTGGTGTGTAAATGACAGAGGATTGTCTGTGCGCGGGCACAATCTCCCTGATTTTGGTTACTAGGACAAGAGCTCCGTTATTCAAAAAGACGGTAATATTCTTCTTTTTTTGGTATGGGCACAACTATTTTTGGTTATATGGTTGTAATAAATATCAATAATCAATTTTACTAAATAAATGCACTATGAAAATACTTTAATGATATCACTGACTCTAAGTATTGAGTTTATGTTGTAACCAATTACAGTAACTCTGCATCCATATGCGTAAATGCCAAAAATCTGATCATTTAAATTGAACGACCGTATAATGCGACACGTGTTTCAAGTCAAAGTCGCTGCTCACACATTATTGGTTTGCTAATATAAATATATATCATTGAAATATTGGATAAATTATGACTATGCGTTTTTAAGTCTCACGGGGCTTCGGTCCTAGATGAAAAATTCAAGGGGCTTGTGTCCTACATGCAGGGATTGTGGGCAAATACGATTGTGTACGCCTAGATTCTAGTCACATACAATTGTGGGCCCGTATTACAAAAGTAAATATTTTTTATCTTTTTCTTCAAAAACTCACGGAATTTGAATGAGAGAGCGGTTTTGAGATTTTCCCTTGTGGTTTTATGAATAGATGTATTGAAAACATGTGGCACAGATTCGTCACATGACCAAATCATGAAATGCCATTGGCCATTTATAAATACTTTAGTCGAAAACAAACCAAAATAACATTGGTAAAAGAGTGATACAAACATGTTTTAGAAGGAATATGGGTCATCTCCACAAGAAAGAGCCAACTGGCAAAACGTTATTACAAAGGAAAGCCCAGTGGGCTGGGCTTTCCAATAAAAATATGGAAACGTCAAAAATTGGGCATTAAACCATATTGAATAACCCAATTATACATTATTTATTGCAATGAGCAATTTGCTTGGTATTTAACAGAAAGTGATATTAATTTTGAAAAACCGCCAGTATTTTAACTAACAAAGTATTCTGTAAATTCGACATTCATGATTATACTTGAATGATTTGCCATCTAGATTTTTCTAACAACAGAAGTCGCACCTTACTGCAATATCATTTTTATTTTCATTATTCATCGAACGACTGCAAACAAAAGACGAAGAGTGTTGATATTAAATATGTTCACGTCAATATAAACCATATTTACCCTAAATTTGTTTCATAATAAATCTATTCATAAATACATTGTATTTTAGTATATCAAAATTGGATATGAACTAATATCAAGGTTTTAGATGTAGCCAATGTACTTTTGATTTTATTTTCGAGACACTCATGACTATAAATAAGCAGGAACATATAAGCCTTGGATATTAGTTCAAAACCTGAGCATTCATAACGACTCCCCGTTTCGTAAGAATTTGATTAGATAAATAATCTTTAAGAACAGTACTCTACATGATGGTTACCACGATTCCATATAACTATACGACAGTTTTTCCCGGTTTCCAAGTTAACACTAATTGTATGTACTTTTATAGTAATTATCAATTATGCATGTACCATGACCCAAACTTCAATGAGCCTTACATGCAGATCTTTTACCAGGAGCAAGCCGCGCTTATTTTGTTGGAAAATGGTCAAACTCATTTTAGTTGAAGGTAATAAGCTTAAACAGGGAATGTACTACTATAGTTTATAATTCTTATATTTAGCTCTCTTAAATTCATGGTCAAAGGCTTTTGGCTTTAGTTTGCTATCTATAAGTCTTTGTCTCTCTTCTTCATCTTTAATTCCCTTGTCTTCGTGAAGTTGACGAGCGTCTGTCATTTCAGCCATTAGTGCAAGTGCTTTTCTCTATAAAATACAAACACCGAATTTTCGTAATATAAATCGTTTTACATTGAAAACACGACATGGTAAATCAAGTCAAGTGAATAAGATTCGCAAGAAAAGCAAGGACGAGTGATGTTAAAAGTAAAATTATAAGAAAACTACATGGTAGGTTACATATAGACTCTATAGAGTTTTTTATAATTTTATAATGATTTTATACCAACCGTAAATTCTTCATTAAAATTTTGCTCTTTCTTCACGTAATTCGATAGTGGAGCAGGAGTGCCATCTATAAACAAAATACGCATTCAAGAAAATATTGGTTTTGTAAACACATATGGTTTAATATATCGTGTGGGTGGGTACGCGTATACGTCTTGTTTTAGTTATGTACAATACAACATTTAGTTCTTTAGGCAAAAAAAAAAAAGATAAAGAGGTTGGAAGTGGTAGGCAAATTATCCATTTTTATTATTCATTTGAACGGATAACTATATTCGATGGATTCATCGCAAGCCTGGATAACAATAAAAATATCCAGATGCACACCACTTAACCTTATTAATGTGTGGATTTAAATGTTTGTTCGGAATGATGATGTAAATTTGCATTGAATGAACGGGTATGATATACAAAATAACTAAATAATCAAATTGAATTGATATATCTTAATAGGCTTACCGACGTAACTCCAATCAGGAAGTTGACTCATTTCATTAAATCTATGGGCATGTTTAGAAAGCCCTTGCCTGTAATTCACGAAATAAAATGTGAACGAAAACATTCAATATTTAGTATGTCATTTCAAGAAGAACTGTCAAAAACCCCGTATTCTTTGGATATTGTCTGTAATCGGGAACTGATATAGTTATAGCAACTTTTCCAAAAAACCAGGAAATCTTATGTTTGATGATAATTTTCAACAGGGCAAATGGCACAACGGAAAAATGCTATCAGGTACATTCAAAACGTTTTTTTCGATCTATATGTTAAGTGTTATATGTCGTGTTATGTGTGTCTGTGTACGAAAGGTTAAATGTACGCTTCTATATAAATTCATTTCAGTACAATGTATTCTATATGGATATGTGTAAAATATTATCGTGGAACATAAGAGGATGTCGTAACCTTGACAAACGCCTTGGGATATTTAAGTATATTAAACATTTAAAGCCATCTGTGTGTTTGCTACAGGAGACTCATGTTCTGGAAGAGGACTTAGAGACATGGGAAACAAACTGGGATGCAGGGAAAATTTTTATCAACCCCGGCTCATCTCGGAGTGCGGGTCAGGCTTTTTTATTGAGTAAAAATATTAATATTATTGAACATAGGGTGTTAATTAAAGGGCGTCTACAAACTTTGAAATGCAATATTAATAACTGCATAATTACAATAGCTAATGTTTACGCTCCTAACTCGGATAATGATAGGAAAACATTCTTCGAGGTCCTTGTAGAATTGTTGGTTTCGTATGACTATGGAGATAAAATCATAATTGGAGGCGATTTTAATATAACTTTGGAAAAGGAAGACAAGTTTGGGGGGCTTGAAAGTAAGTCAAAAAGCCGTAAAGTACTCAAAGAAATGATTAAGACTTTCGATCTTATAGATATATGGCGGGAAAGAAACAAGGGTATAAAACAATTTACATGGGAGCAACCATCGCCCTTAGTCAGATGCAGACTTGATTACTTTCTGATTCAAAACAAACAAAAAAATATAGCTACTTCAGTTAAAATTATACCTGGTATTAAAAGTGATCATAAGATCATTGAGCTTACGCTCAATCTGAATGAAAATAAGAGAGGTCCTGGATTTTGGAAATTAAATTCGAGTATTCTTAAGGAAAATGAATACGTGAGAGAAATGGCTTTACTAATAAACAAGGTGTGGGATGATAGTACGGAAATTACGGACATGCTAGTGCGTTTTGACTGGTTAAAATATAAAATAAAGGAATATACAATTCAATATTGTAATAAAAGAGCCAAAGCTAAACGACAAAAAGAGAAGGAAATTATGAAAGAGTTAGAACTTTTGGATACTAAAATTTGCAACCTTACTGCTTCAAGCAATGAAA
>LQRL01075595.1:1042-13165 GCA_001703475.1 Hydroides elegans
ACATGAGTTTGAAAAGCATAAAGGACGCCCTAGAGACGAAGATATGAAATGCTTGCAGGACTGCAAAGAAATTGTCAAGAAATACAGGACATTCTATGATCGCGTGGACACTACCAGGAAAAGATATATCAAAGCAAAAAATAAGGTAAAATATATAGAGCGAAAATTAGCTACTGCCTGCCGGGAAAATAATGGAAACATCGACTCAGAAGAGCAGTATGTGTTAAACTTAAAGCGACAAAAACAATGTGCTCAACAAGAAGTTGATGTTTCATGCCAGAAATACAAAGAATGTCTTGCCATCGAAGATAAAGAAAGGGAACCATTTACAGAAAGCATGCATAGGACACAGGAGCGCTTCAAACTTCTTGAGATAGAACATCTTAATCTCATATTATGCGAACTGATGAAATTTCTGCAACAAATGAAGGACTGGGGTCGTCAAATGGGAATAGGCAATGAGAATCCCAGGCAACGACTCATCAAAGAACTGCTGTGTCATTTGGACGATATCGTACCGAAAATAATGGTAGGACAATGGGAAGTTGTGAATAGCGTTACACTGGATTTCCCAACGCTTGATAATTATGAAGAGGTTACACAAGGCTATTCCTCTGATACTGCTAACACATCGGAATCTGAAAGCTATCTGAGTGGCGATAGCAGCGATGGCGAAGAGGAATTAGAATCGAGCGTATTATTTGGGAAAGCACTCAACGACCTAGTTCAAGCTGCTGAGTTGGCTAACACGGAGCCCCTACGGGATAGAAATGAGGCAAATAAGCGAATTAGTAAGGAGACATTAGAGAGTGTTATGTCGAAATTAGCTCCACCGAAAGTAGAAATAAAGCGACATGCTAAATCTATGACAACAGCTCAAAACACCAAGGAAATGCTAATGGAACATGATAATGATATTGAAACGATATTGTTGGAACAAAAGGCACCTGCACTGCCAAAAAATGCTCCGAAGTTTCTCAAAAAAATTGACCCTATTTGGATCAAAGACGGTAAGGCTCCCGAGAAAAAGCCGGAAAGACCTCCACTTCCTTTTGGTTTCAATGTCAAGGCTGCATGGGGTGATCTGAATGACCTTGAGAAAGATGATGGTCAAAATGTCAATGCGGATGCGACCAAAGTTCACGGTTTCAATGAGGCCTTCCCTCAAGAAAAAGAAAAACCGATCAAAAAACGCTTTGTCAACCAACAACGTAAATCGGAACCTGTTGTTGTGCTACGGGCTTTGGACAAAAACATGCGAGATCTGAAATGCTCGAAAGGAAAATCAGAAACACTTGGACAAGATGCATATGCCGCAGCACATATCACGCCAGGGTTTATCGACACCAGCCCAATGAAAACGACATTGCTTGGTCAAATATTGAACGAAACGGAACCGGATACACAGGACATTTTCGCGATTCCCAAAGATTTCACGCTCGGTCGCCGCCAAAAGCGTAACGCCACACAGGCAGCTATGTTCACACCTAACGCGAACTTGGGCGACAGTCCGGATGTCCCGCTAAAGAAGGAATCGATTGCGCTCGCGAGTGGTGCCTCGAGTAACCCACAAGGCCTTTTGAAACATGGCCAACCTGTCGGTTTGAGACACAAGCCAGGTATGATGTCGATACCGGGAGTGGAATCTCAGCATACAGCTCAAATAGAGAGCAGTGGATTCAAACAGGACGAGGTCGAAAAAGGAGCGGCAAGTCAGGAAACTGCAACGCCCATGGACATGTGTATACCAGCAATGAACACCGCTGTTACCAAAAATAGAAATGGTTCTTCCTTCAAAGTCGCACCGGGCTTTGGGTATTCGACATCTACGGTGGATTCCATCAGTCCAAATATGACAATGGTGGAGGCGACTGACAAGCGAACAAATGTGGAGTCTACTACTGGGCTCAATGTGGAGTCTAGTCTAGGTCGGTTCAAGACCGCGGGTGTGAATGATGCTAAAGACTCTCAGGCTAAAACTCGATCCTTGCACTCGTTAGCAATCAGTAAAATGAGAAAGCTGAGACAGAGCAAGATAGGAATTCATAAATAGTTTATTTGTTTAGCAGATTCAGACGATTAAAAAGCAATCTTACAAGTGTATATTTGGAAAATAAATGATTAAATGCTGTTTTGTCTTGTGTTTTTTTTCTAAATTTGAATCACAACAAGTAGAATTTTCTTTCCAAAAAATACCTTATTTGTACCTATAAAAACCATTCAAACAACTTCAAATTATTTTCATAATGACACAGTTTCGGTTTTGAAACTGAAAGTTCTATGTTGACAAAGTTTCGATGCGATTAAAGCCTGGTTTTATGAAGAGATTTCATGGCGAGTCCACTTAGGAAAGGAACCCACTCCATGACATTTTTTTTCGAAAAGTTGTTTAATAACATTAAAACCAGTTTACAAATACAAATAACAACAAAATAATCACTTTTGAAAATTGCGATTTTCAAAAAGGTGTTCACTTTTTCAAAGCCAGCTTGACTGTTCCTCCTTGTTCTATCCAGCTTGGAGTAGAAATAGGAACATCTTTTCAATAGCCAATTACAAAAGCAGATAACATTTTTTTTGGGAAATAATCAAATTAACTTAAGTAATAATTTCCATTTCATTTTTTACAAAGTGGAGAAATGATCAAAGATAGAAAGTAGATCTCAAAAGTCAGCTGGGTTTAAATGAGTAACTCATTTTGTGATTATGTGTTCTTCATATTTGAATTTATGTAAGTAGTATGAAAAGAAGAGTTCCACGCCGAATGGTCGGGCATATAGCGGAAAATCATACATCGACAAAAACCAAATTATTATTATTTTTAATGCATTTAGCCTTTTGCATAAGCATACAAGTAAGTAAAGAAAAGAAAATTGTGCGTAATCTTTTTGGGGTCTTGAAAAGTGCCGTTGCAGGTGAAAGGATAGTTTTAATCTGGTTTCAGCTGCCGTATCTCTTAATTCGTTTACTCTCTCAGCCAATGCTCGTAGAATGGTATGATTGAGGAAAGCTATATCTCAGTTCCGCAAGGTTGCGCAGATTATTTCTAAACCTTCAAAGATGATGAACATCGAAGCTTGATATCTTTTCTGGTTGACAGGTTCAAATATCTGCTGAACCTGTCCCCAATGTAAGATATGCTCCATGAACTCCACAAACACCACATCTTGTATGTCTTTTCGTCCAGGTAGGACAATGATGCCAAGAAACGACTTTATTTTTTTCCTATAGTATAATCATGTGTATGCCTCCCTCAACATGGGCAGGTCACTTTTGCATGAACTGAATTATTTGTTATTCCGAAAATATTGTTCACACCACACAAGTACGTTTACACCACATTTATGTATACGGAGGTTGTTGACAAATTCATGGAATCATAGACGGGGAAGAAATAGAGAAATATAAGAGCTTGAAGCACAACTCAAACCAAGATAAATGTACTATGACAAAGTCACGAGGATTAAAGGAGAAGAGCAAGAAACCGTTGTATCATAATTCAAAGCAGAGGATTTTATTTGATCATCAGGAAATCCAAGGTAAAAAAAGGAAGATTATCGGCCCGGGGTCGCAGGCCCGTGCTTTTATACAACTCACATGCCCAATACTATTACTGCTTAAATTTACCTCCGGTTGAGCGTCGGTAATTACCACATGGTGATTATGTAGTTGTTCACCTTTATTTTAACGTTTAAGTTTTAATCAAATATATGCATGATGTGGAGATATTAACAACATCATGTTATTATTTTTACACAAATGCGTTGTTTTAGCCTTTTTGCAAGCCATATGGCTATCATTAGGTAGTTTGCGTAAATATAATTTTGATGCAATTTTTAAGTCTATGAAATGGGCGATAAAAGATAAGCCCCACTTCAAAATCGTAATAGCTGCCACGTGGGTATCTAACCTATCTCAAAACATTAGAAAATTATGTTCAAACCACCAACAGCGAAACGAAAACAGGGAAATTCATTAAAAGTGATAAAATCTTTTGTTTATTAGAAATCGAATAGAATTTGCTTGGTAACAACAGTCGACGATATTTTACATTGCTCAAAATAATTCTTACATCATAAATATAGCAAGTAGAAATTTACGTTTTAAATAGCAGGTGGAAACCAAAGTGCTAAGACAATCCAGTAAAATCAAATGGTACACATCTAAATACGGAATTTAATGTTGGAATAAACTATATATAAAAGTGAAGTGATAACCTAATAAGTAAAATATCATTTTTAAACCAAAATATGAACTTTTATATAGCAGTATCTAGCACCATTTTTAGCTTATCAAAGTATTTCATATTAATGGTTTAGCAGCAAATCGCATAGGCTAATTTCTTTTTTTTTTTCGGTTCCATATGCACAATAAAAATCATGTACATGGTATGTATATATTTTATTGCAAAGGCATTACTAAAGATAATTCTAATGAGTGATGGATGGTACAAATCAGTTTTAAAATTGGAAATAAATATAACTGTATCATGAATCAGCAATATACATGGTTTGTTGATGATTTCAGCTATCCATTTTTGTCAAAAGTATATCTTTTGCAGTCATTGATTTAGTTTGCGGTGTGTTATCATGAAAGTGTGGATTAAAATTAATAAACATAAATCCCGGACCAGCTTGCGGTAGTACATTTCAAGTTGACATATAAAAGAATTATTCTAAGATAGAAGAGGGATTTCTGAACTGTCAGTAGTCTGCATAGACCTCGCAAAACATAGAGTGGTTTCTCAATATATCGACACTTTTCGTGAATTTTTGACTTTGACTTTAAATAGATAAGTCATTTTAAGATTGATCTATATGATTTCTGGTATCCCGGTAACTTTGTTATTAGGCTTTTAGTCAGTTAACTCAAAACTATCATATCTATTAGATTTTGTTCGAGCGGTTCAGTTAAAGAGTCGTAACTGGAAAATATTACCCTTTCTCAATTAACCGACACTTGACGTTATGTTATCAAAAAATAGGACTAGTCCGAAAATCCGAAGATAGTTTAAATTCATAATTTCATCTCGATTGCAAAGTTAAAATCCCTTGTAAAAATTAAAGCCTCTCTAGTCAATATAGTCTATAGAGTATGAACTATATAACCTCTAACACAACCAACTCTCATATGGTCATATAGCTAGTCTAGAAGAGACAAGGTCTAGACTAGAAGTAAAGGGCTATCAATATTGGTCTATGCGAGTATTATTGATTCAAATCAATGCACCAGAACGGATACACATGGGTCAAATACTAGTAGATGCCAAAAGTGTCGGTTTTATGAGGCAACTTCGGTCTGTCGAAACATTCGAGAACGCACTCTACGGCTTTATGCCCTACAAGGTAGCAGAGAGACGCTGAGACAATATCACCCACCGGAGAAGGTGAAATACATAGTAAAGAGGGATTGGAGCAGATACATAATACGGTTTACAGACAATATTGACAAGACGAAGTGACAGCATCCCGAAAAAGGGGACCAGACATCAGCAGAACTGTTCCCCAGTACAATCAGTATTATTTTTAAGACCACAGAAAAAAGTGCAAGGCCCCGTGATAAAGTCAGGTGTAAGACAGTCACTAGCAAAGGCATGTATGAACGACCTTACCATAACAGCCACCCACCCTGTCAAAACAAGGTAGATATTGGGTGGACTAGAAGAGCTCATGAAATGGACAATAATGAGTTTTACGCAGCATCGTACTTTAGAGTGGTAAACCAAATAAACATTGAATATTTAGAACCGAACCAATAACCTCAAAGTTAAAAATATATAGGTGATTAGTTAGAGATTACCAGGAGCCAGCTTCCAGCAGTTTTAGACATGCAGCACGGAGCTTTACCACGAATTCATTTAGAACTGATGATGTGTGATGCTCAAATGACCGTAGTCGAAAGAAATGAGAGCAAAATTTTAAGCAGCTTGCGGAAACGGCTGGTAATTCCGCCTTCCTTCCAATATTTAGACTTCGTGGGCCTTTATGAAAGAAAAACCAAACTGCAACTATCGTTTACTAGCTTAACAATGAATTCAAAGACAGTACAAATGACTTGGCTTTGGTAAAAACAAGCGTCAGACAAAAGTTAAAAAACTGCAGAAAGATGGAAAACTAGTTGGTGATGAACCAGAGTGAATAAAAACAAATGGCAAGAGCATTAGAAATTACAACTCAGGGAGCCAGGGTACGATGGAAAATTTCAGTAATCAGTAAGATAACATGGAACCTGCCCTGAAAAATTGAACGAATTCGACTCCAGTTAACCATTCACTCGACTTTTCATAACCAACATCTTCAAATCTCGTGAGATGAGTAAAGAGTGATGCCATTAAGCTCTAACAGCAGAACGAACACAAACAGCACACAGGAAAAATAAAAATAAAACACCGAGCATAGCGTATGCTTAGCTACAGACTTGGATTAACGTGTAGGGCGAAACCTTATAACTTTTATAACTTAGTCATAAGCAACAAAACGGACCTAAACGCCCTTAATGAACAAGAAGAAGGATAAACCCCTTTCAGCCCATGATTCTAGTACATACTTAGCGAATATTTTCGGTCACGATGAGGATTGGCTTGAGTATGACCAGTTTGACGAGTGAGGTTCTTTCTCTCATATAAAAACTCAAACAAGAGGATGTTTTACCACCAATACCTAATTCTTCGTCTAAAACGTCAATGCTGTATCTCATTCCAAAAACGGTATGTTAAAAATGTGCTCCACAACTTGCACTGATCTTAGCAAAATTTATCAATACATCGCTCTTAACATTATTTCTTTTCAAGGCGATTTCCAGTCTTCTTTTTAAAAAAATCGTGAAACTTATAGGCCAGTAAGCAATCTGAGCTACATTTTAAAACTAACAGAAAAGCAGCGTCGTCCCATCTTGATAATTACATCGACGACCATGCCTAAGCAGATCCGATGAAATCTGAATAAAGGTCTGTATGCGGAACTAAAGCTGCATAAGTGGGGAAGTGTTCATGGCAATGGACAACATGCAGGTGACATTCCTTAGTATGCTAGCTTTGTCAGCGGCATTTGATACTGTCGATTTCGATATTCTGCCACAAGACTTAGAAAATCGTTTGATGTAAGCGGACGCGCGATCGACTGGTTCGAGTCATATTTATGTAACCGCTTCTAGAGAGTTATAACACAGCGCGTTCTCTCCTCTCTGTTTCAATAACTATCAGCTGGGGGCGGGCCCAGGTATCTATGTATGGCCTAAATATATATAAACAGTACACACGCCCGATGGGTAGAGTTATCAGTGTGTGCAATCTCTTTCATGGTTTTTATTCGGACGATGGCCAATGTTTTAACCGAGCTGATTCTCAGTCGCAAACTGAGCATCTGTCAGCTCTCAAGCACAATATGCTTGAACATATAAACTCTTTATGGAAGCGATGTCTCAGATGGAGAATCCGTCGATATCTAGATACAGACTCAATTAAAACACTCGTGCAATTCTTCGTATCCCGAATAGAGCACTGTAATATTCTTCTCTATGGCGTAGGCGTTTAAGAGTTGCACAAAATCATAAACGCAGCAGAGCTATTGATATCTGGTACAAGGACTCGTGGTCATATCACACCAGTATTAAAAGGTCTTCACTGGCTTAAAATTTAAAAACTTATTGAGTTGAAAATTGAATCGCACGTGTTTAAAATATATATATACTGTATTGATCCACGATATTTACTATAACTGCGTCTTTTCTATTAACCCGACCAAAATCATAGATCGACGTACTGCTTATTGAACCAGGGTATAACTTAGAAAAGTGTGGTGGTCGGGCCTGTTCACTATGTGGTATAAGAGTATGGAACTCTCAACCTTTAATCGAGTGGTGAAAATGCACAGATATGAACGAGTTCAAATGAAAGCCGCTAATAATTTTTTAGTAAAAGTTATCAATGAGCAAACGTTTTCCAAGTAGCATAAACATTCTTGAAATATATGTGTTTGGTTTTCACATGTTAGGTTTGCGCTTGAATAGTTATAAATAAGCAAAGGTTTTCCAAGTAGCATAAATATTCTTAAAATAGTTGTGTTTGGTTTTTAAATGTTAGGTTTGTGCTTGCATAATTTATTTACAAGGCGCAACCTAGATAATGATATATGTATGTATATAGGTATGTGTGAATGTACGTGTAGACATCGATAATCCACTCGCCTTAACCTTGAGATAGAATCCCGATTTAGACAATGTATGATAATATGCTTTATTGCAAACTAATTATTAAACATAATAGTGTCAAAGGTTCTATATGAATCGAAGATCGATGAGACATACAAAGAAAGGGAACTGAAATATAGTGACGATTACAGAGAAAAGGGATGGTCTATGTGGTGCTATCCATAGGGTTCGAAGGAACATGAACGGTCTGAGCCCTCCCATAACATAGGTTAACCAGAGAGGAGAAATATAAAGATATGTACAAAATGAGCGAATAGATGGGAAAGGCATTACGTTTGTTATAGCTCAAAAGATCCTAAGGCCGATGGGGGCAAAGTGGCTGACATGTCTCGCGTGACGATAGCACAGCCCCATAGGCACTCCGGATAAGATTGTCTGATTATCAAAGTGCAGAAACACTGAAATACCTCCGCGTCATTATTATTGACGAGACATGTGTAGCAATGAAATGTTCTGTATAAGATAAACATACATATACTTATAAACTATGAGAAGGCATTCGACAGAGTTAATCCCAAAAGAAAATAGAAAAAAATGATAAGTAAGTTGGGCTTAGTAGGGAAATGTATGTCGCCGTATCTTTATGGAGAATAAGAATAAGGGACATGTATGTCGCCGTATCTTTAGGGAGAATGAGAATGAGGGAATTTTGGGCGGTTTTATTAGAATCAGCATCCTGATGTACACGAATGACGCAGAAAAGAACAAACGATAAGCATTGGCTTACATGGCAAATAAAGTTGGACTTACTTGAGTTCTATGCTCAGGATTCTTTGTCTCCTAGCTCTTTCAAGACAGCTGACTGAGCGCCAATGACCACGACCCGATACTTTGCGCTCTATGGTATCAATAGAGCGCCATGTATCTTCTCGTACCTTGGTGTTCAATTTCTTGGGTGGCCTGCCGGACTCGGTTATAATTTTTTCTCGGTAGGTTTTGGCGACGTAGCTTTCAAGATGGTGTCTTATGACATGGACAATCTCAGCCGTTTTGCTGTAATACTTCGTTTGTTGTTGTTTTTTTCACCTGAAGGGCTTTGCAGATGTGCTCATTTCTCTGTTTTTCTCTGAGTGGCACCCCTAGTATAGCTCTAAGACAGCGCATTTCACAAATTTGAGAGTCTGCGCGTCTCGAATACCCTAAGGCTCCTTGTTTCGGATGTGTATCTGGCTAAAGACACCATAAGAGCTATATACAGGCATATCTTTAGGGTGTTGCCTGTCGACTTCTTCTTCCAAAAGGTCTCTCAGTCGGCCAAATGTTGTAGACGCGAGTTCTATCTGCAGCCCTATTTGGCGCTATGATTCCTAGTAATACAAAATATTCTATGTGCTCTACTTCGTTCCCGTTCATCACTATTTGATGGTCGCTCGGGAGAGGATTTTACACCTTACTCCGTTCCGTTTATCTTCATACCCCATTTATGGCATGTATTTTCGAGCTGTGGCGTTGACATGTTGAGTTTTTCAAATAACTGATAAACGGATTTCATCATTTGCGTTCCTTATGTCTATTGATAAATTGTCCTGGAGTTCGAGCGTGTTGTCTAGATTTTTTAGTTCTTTCAAGACGAATACTAGGAGTGTATTAAATAGAGTGGGGAATATCAGACAACCTTGTATTCAGCATATATTTACTGCGAACCACACTTCTTTAGATTTCCATTGATGACTACAGCACATTCTGTAGCATTGTATCGGGTCTCTAGAACATGGACGATTTTAGAGTCTATGCCAATTGCGATCATCATTTTCCAAAATGCCTTCTTCCATACCATGTCGAAGGCAGCCTTGAGTCAACGAAATTGAAGTGTAGTGAAACGTAATTTTATTGTGCTTAATTAGTCCAATTAGTATAAAATTAAAAAAAAAAACGGCATTTTTTTTAAGGTAATCATGTATCTATCGAGAACACTAGCCATTGATTCACTTTAAAATATGCACTTTCATTTTTGTTTGTCTTATGAGAACATAAATTATAGTCATATTACTGTTTTTGCTAATTAAGCAAATAAGATAAAGAAATTTATTAAAGTACATGAAATAAAGAAATCGACAAAATGATGTTCTTCAAATCTACAAGCTAATATGTATTTTCTCATAAATTTCAGAACCAGCTTAAATTTGCTTGGAAGTCCCTTATGTACGGAACAACTCATGGGGTGCCCTTCAAACTGCCTTAAATAAGAGAAAACTGTTCAGTTGGCTTGGAAAAAAATGTGAACAACGTTTTACAACATTTTGATTAACAAAAACTCAGTTTTTCATATTTGTTCTGACAGTTCAATTGTTTTAAAGTGATAAACAAGTTTTTGAAAAATGAATCGTGGGATGACTTCAAAGATTGAATGGTGAATTTCTTTATCAGATTCAACATTTTACTGATCGACAACAATTATAGGAGTCTATAGATTTAAATAAAAATGTTAAAAGTGTGTAGTATTAAAGTATGAAATATATAAGTCAATCTTGATTTCATGATTTTTTACTTGTTTTGAAAACCAGTGGCAAACCAGTGGAATCTTCCATGCTTTATGATAAAATTTGCCTATGTGAGAGCTACTGTTGATGGGAAAGACCGGTAGGTGGCATGGTAAAAATAGGTTCTGTTATTTATTTGAGTAAAACTTCATCAAAATTTCTTGATTGTATGTAACAACGATATGATTGTATAGATAAATGAATTTGGCATCTTGTGGTAGAATCGGTCACATTTTTATCATTTAAAAGTTACGTAAAATCGTTCACAAAGTCTAAAATTTGTAGCGACTGGAGTAGTATTTGTAAATATTACCACGTGCTTTTATTTACTATGAAATTCTGGCTGATTGCCCAACCAATCATCATCAAGAATCAGGGAGTGTGTAGTTTTGTAGAGAAGTCATGTTCTATACTTGCATATTTTATTAAACAAAAAAGATGATTATCAATCCAATTGCGGTTCTTTATATATGAAATAGCATATTAATTTACATAGATGGATGATTCAGTAGTACTTATTATAATAGCTATTCTCAAACGTATGATTTAGAGTGGACTTATGTTGTATATGAATTGATCGCCCCTATCAATAATGGGCAAGCTCTAACCACAGTCTTCAGAAAGTGGGTCAATCTATAGAACTTGTCATTGAGCCAGTGACAGAAAGTAACGTACATGGATTGTAATTTTTCTCGAGTTTTATGTTTCTTTGTTTCCAAAACATTCTTAGTTCCTGATAAAGTTAACATATGTTAAAGATCAATTAATTATCTTGCCTGTGATATATTTTTTGTACCAATATATTCTATACTTACCGAGATATATCTTGTTAATTAATTGATCGTCAGCTGACAACCCAGTCTAAAAGCCGGTAACCAACTGCCTGGGATGGGATATTTGTGGAAATTGTTCATACGAACAAATATATGAAATGCTGAATGTATAAAATGAGGATAACGGTATAGGTATATTTATTTAATTCTGGATTAATCAACTCACTACCTCTCCAATAGATCTCTATACAAATATGGAATGGATGAAGTTTCCTGTGAAATTGCTGACCCAAAAGTTGAGAAATCAGTCGATATCTGAAATTACGCCAGTAGCTACCGATATGTCGGACCAACCACCAACGGTATGCATTTTGTCTTTAAAATTTGTCTTGAAAGTATAAGAAAAATTGCATGTTTTACCCAACCAATCTTCCCTGCAAACCTAACAGTCTTCAACACGGACCGACCGTGAGGCAGTTCATCCGGATTTTATCAATATTTAAAACGATGCCTCTCAGGCTTGTTATCAGAGAAGGGTTTAAAGAAGAAAATACCGGCACAAACTACCCCTTTTGCTCGGCGAATCAAAATATTTTTTAATGACTTTTTAACTGTCAAACAGAAACAAGCCCCCATCAACCCCCCCCCCCCCCCCCCCCCCC
>LQRL01075621.1:2295-13341 GCA_001703475.1 Hydroides elegans
TACCTACTTAGCATGATTTAACATAGACAATGTTTAGTTTTCACAACTTCTTACTTGATTTAATATATTTATGCATACATGGTGATCAGATATAGAATCTTGTCTCAACTTTAACCTAACCTGGCTTGCTTAAAACTAGTTTTTTTGTGTTTTTATGTTAAGTTTCAATGCTTTGTTGTATAAACACTATATGCGATAACTCGAAATAACAATTTTATGCACTGATCCTAATTCAATGTCATGTATATACTGCTTATCTAACCCTGTAGTATGCCCATGTTTAGAGCACTTATCTTTAATAAAATAATAAATGTATATAAAACCTTTTGATTTGTGTTAAGCGTTATAGCTAAATGTAACTGTTTGTACATAATACCTTATTCTACCTAAAATGTTCTAGACAACTTTATGTTTCTGCTTTTGATTTTAACCCGTGTGAACATTCATAATAAATATAAAATGCAAATTACATTATTTTGCTCATGCATGTGTGTCTGCATTGCTTCGCCTATGCTTTCTTTAACATATATTTATTTTATTTTCCAATGCACATAATATACACTGCACTTTGATGCACACCTAATGCACTTTTATTTTTAACTTGGTAGCGTAGACACTGGTTAAGGTTCTTTTCATTGCCATGAATCTATTAATAAACAAAATATAATAGCCATACGTCAAAGTAGCGTCGTTTTGACGTCGCCATATATTATATAGACAAAACTGCATTATATCGATATAGACTCGTCCGAATTCCTAGATATATACTAACCAACCTAGCGCAACGGAAATTATTATTTGTTTAATCATATGCGATACACTTGCGTTATGCTATGCGCTCGAGATAATCCACACGTAGGTGCTACCTTTGCCATACAATACGCTTTTGCGACAATCGTCCTTTACATTATTATACCACACGACTACGGCGCGATAACTGAGCGCACTGCGGCGCTGCTTTCCACTTTTTTCGTGCTATATTCCGCGCTATATTTATAAATGTTAAATAACCAGTGTGCCCAATGCCTCACCGGTGACCAGGTACCCAGACAAAACGTATATCAATACATTACAGTTTGCTTATTATAAAAAATATAATAATTATGATAAAAGAACGTCAATCAGTGTACATTGTACAATCTTTACAACTCATATATGCTAGTTTGATTTAATTCAATGCTATTTCTAACCCCTTAAACACCCCATATGCAAAGAAATCCAAATATATACCATTAAATCATTAAGATAACTAATTGAAATATTCGAATCATAGTTCTTGGAACATCTCGCGCTATCCGCGCGCACCGGCAATCGCACGACTTTCGCTCGCGCAAAAACAGATGGAACACGTCCCTCGCCGTGACTTGAAGGCACCCACGGACAATCTGGTAACCCCAATGAGGAAGGACCGCATCCATATTGTCACAAAATGTCTTATAAATTTGCGGTTTCTGGCCATAAGACCGCATACTAATAGTCAAATTCGAGTCACTTCAAGTCAAAAACTAACACACAATGCTTATCATATAGTACTGTCAATTTATTACCGACTAGAAAACACATTGTAGAATTCAATTTAATGTCACTGTGATCTAAAACGGTGTAGATGACCCTATTTTTCAGGTCGGAACGGCAAATTGTCCAATCATTTTATGCTCAATCATATGTTATGCAACGGACGGATTATGAATGAAAAGTCCAGTTCTATTGAAGGTTTTGAAATGACAATCAGCTACGCTGGGCCAGCCATCCACCCGGTCGACCCTCTAATGGCCCGTCCATAGTACCGCACACATGGCCTATCCATTACACCACCTCTCTGAACCATCCGGTCACCCCGTGCCGCCCACTGCCTTTCCCGCACGTCGATCACACTTTGCTGATTGTTTTGGCTATTGAGTCCGAGCTTATCCCCCTAAAAATTAACTATTTACAAGACGACAAATTCAGGTTCCATATAAAAAGTTGACTAAATTGACTAAAACTAGAAAAACTAATGCATGCTGCTAATGAATTGGTTATAGTTTTTTTTACTTTTTGCACTTTTTGTAAGCTTTTAACTGTATAATATATGTGCTTTGTGTTAATTTACTCGGTGTTGCACTCGATTAAGCCATATTCATACTGCTCAATTACTAAATGAAACTTATTTACAGAGGAACAACACCCTAGCAGCAGCTGATAAGAAATAATTTTGAATAAAATTTGAATACTATACCTAACTAAAACATTGTTGAAGATATCATAGAGACGCCACATAGGACGCCACCGGAAGCCATTTGAACTCCACAGCATATCTTCGAAAATTTGTTACTAATGCACATCTATATCTGTCAAGAATGCATTACATTTCAGAAAGCACAAGCCGCTTTGCCATCCACGACATAAATCACAATTGATTTTTATTTTGTATATAAACTATTATATTATCTTAACCATAGACAATACAGTAAAATGCACTTTTGGTTTGTGGCCTTCTTTTTACCAATAAAACCCTAAGTACAAGCTAAACATAATAACAACTCCATACAAGAATTTGCCTTGCATAGACCAACATTTTAAGCTAAACTTAGAGTAGAAAATCCATATGAAATATAGAGCATACGTTCCTGATAAGTGCAGACCATATCAAGACCTACATTAGAAGCAAAACAGAGCATAGAAAATGAAAACTTGTAGCTTACAATGCAAATAATTCGAACTAAAACCAGGGCACTTTGATGCCCATAAGAACATATAATAAAATGATAAATTAAGTAGCCATGAACGCGTCACGTCGGCGGCCATTGCCCATGTAACCTAGTAAATAACTATGTATAATGATATAAAGAAGATACTACATAGAAACCATGATTGCTAACAAAGTCCGCCAATGTCTCTACGACATATATGATGTAAACCTGGGTAGCAAGTACTAAAACGTGTTTTAAACACACAATGCTTGTGTATGTTGAAACACTATAAATAACTTAATAATGATGCTAGATAGAAAGCCCAAGACTTAAAGTCGAGTAAGTCAATGTCTCTATGACATATTATACGATAACAACTAGGCTATAAGGTGCCACAGTTGTAGCACTTTGCAAATGATAGTATATTAAACATAACTAGGTTCAGATCGTGACCAAATGAAAATAAAACATCTAATCTAATAAATCACCTTAATTTAGAATTAGAATGACTTCATATATAAAATGTGAAACTCATAGACATGAATTTATGTTTCAGTTCCTACGTATTTAATAACCCCTATGATAACTAAATCATGTATATGAACCTTATGGAAAGATTCAGATACCCAAAGACATGGAAAAGCCATATCTTGGTGAGTTTTGCCTTGCAACATATACTCTAAAATCTGCCATATTAATATAATAGTATCAACTGATGCCTAAATCCTTAAATGACAAAGTATCTTTTGATATAACCCTTAGCGGATAAGGATTACTATACTAATAAATAAATATATCTGAAACCTCCAGGATCAAACACTCTTATTTGAATAGCTGATTTATTACTCCTAGATGTAAAATCACAACTCAGATATGGTTGATATTTTCCTTCAATGGAAAATCAAAACCATTCGTAGATGCATCGCCATCTACGGGATTTAGATCAAGATCTTGGTGGTGTACCACAGGGTTCTGACTTTGGAAGTCCTTCTGTATACATTTAGTACCACTTTCAGAATTCGCGACCTCGCGCCCATACTGGCGCCCCCAATCACGGATATTTTTAATAGCTCAATCAGAGATGGATACGTCCCAGAAAAGTGGAAGAGCGCAATCGTAACACCCTTACCCAAAAAGACCCCGGCATCTATCCTCGAAAAGGACATACGCCCAATATCGCTGACCTGCCTTATCGCCAAAGAACTCGAGCGAATCGTGATAAAGCGCCTTAGACTCTATACGTCTACCAAATCGGATCTCCTGCAATTCGGTACAAAAAGGGAGTGTCAACAACCGACATGCTGATAAAGTTGTTACACAACTGGCGCGCTGAAACGGATAAAGG
The DNA here is from genome assembly GCA_001703475.1 of Hydroides elegans. NCBI lineage: Eukaryota > Metazoa > Annelida > Polychaeta > Sabellida > Serpulidae > Hydroides > Hydroides elegans. The sequence goes on from LQRL01075621.1 coordinate 6,313, forward strand.
TCACGCAGTCCGGATCGTGTTTTTGGATTACACAAAAGCCTTTGACAGAGTGAACCATAACATCCTACTCGACAAATTAGCAGCGTATGATCTGCCGCCATTTCAATTAAAATGGCTCACCTCGTTTCTTTTCGAAAGATCGCAACGCGTGCGCCTCGGTGAATTTATATCGGATATCCTGTACCTTGCTGGCGCTGTGCCTCAAGGCGCAATTTCGGTATGGAGGGCTTTTTGGCGTTAATAGACGATCTAAGACCACCCCTACTACTTTTCAAATACGTTGACGATAGCACCGCCTTCGACATTTTACGGAAGTCGAACCCGGATAGCAGCGCCCTTCAAGACTCGATCAACGAAACCGTCAAGTGGCCTCGAGAAAACGATATGAAGATAAACGCTAAAAAAACTCATGAAATGATAATTTCATTCTCGAAAAACAAACCGGACCCCCCTCCCATCAAGATTGACGGTGAGGATATTGCCAGAGTCGACTGCGCAAAGCTAGTAGGCATCCATCTGCAAAACAATCTCAAATGGGACACGCACATCGGTGAGATAGTGAAAAAGGCAAAGAAAAAACTATATTTCTTATTACAGCTGAAACGCTCAGGTGTACCTCCAAATCATCTCGCTCATTTTTTTTCTAACGGTCATAATACCACAGCTTGAATATGCCTGCCCTGTATGGTCTACTTCCATAACCGAAGGACAAAACTCAATGCTGGAATCCTACCAAAAACGAGCAATGAAAATTATTCACCCGAGTATGGACTGTCAGTCAGCGCTACAAAAATCCGGACTGAGTCCACTTGACGATCGTCGCAAAAACTGTGCTACAATTTTTTTTTCAAAAAATGCAAAGTCCTACATGTGTAATAAATGATATTTTACCAGCAGAACAATCTAGTCAGTATGCTTTACGTCGAAACCGAAAGTATAGTTTGCCAAGAGTACGAACAAGTCGTTATAAAAAGTCATTCGTTCCTTTCTGTCTTTATAACTTTCAAAATATGTGATACCTTGTTTATCTAGTCATTATTATTATTGCATGCATGTATGAATATAAGTAGACTCATAGTATACTATGTATAATGTTTTAGTTTGTAACAATTCAATCACAGTATTTAATGTTGATTGCAAGTAAATAAAATCTTATCTTAGAAGCATCACATGTCTGGATGTGTTCTGATTCATCATCAAAACCATCCCTATGGCGTTCCAAAGATCTCAATGGTTGGACCATTTCAACATTTTCATCGAAATCATCGTCAGATCCCTCATATAAATCAGAGACCTGTTGATCTCTAGATTCAAAATCTAAAGGATCATAGTCCATGTCGTCTTCGGACAACAAATGAACGTTGTCAGAACTAATAAGTTCCGGCATTACGCTGTTTTTCCTGTAAGACCCTTCGTACGATAGGTCTGAATGGCCAAAGGTTCACCCCCTCCTGGCCTGGGAGAAAGGCTTCTTGCCGTTTAAAGGCGACGGGCACGGGCACTGTCGACGGGCACTGTCTACGCAAATGGTCAATCATGCCACAGTTGTAGCATTTTGTTTGATAAAAATCCCTCGTCGAATATCGTTTCGATTTAATGAGGTTAACAACCTCTTCGACAAGTTCATCATCTTCTCCTTCTTCCTATTCGTAGTAGGGTCTTACCATACGCACATTTTAAATCTTATGAAAAGGTCTCCGACTCCCTTCAACGGCTGACGATGCTGCAACATAACGTTCACCGTACTGTACTGCCGCTTCAAGAGACGCCATTGGATCAATAAGCAATTTCTGCTTAAGATTTTGATCCATTATACCATTCACGAAATACTTTAGTAATACAAGTATTTCCTGATGGTTCCATCCCTGTACCTCAGGGAAGGCTGATGAAACTAGTCGCCTGATTTCATCCTGATAAGTACGGAGGTTATTTCCCCATTTCCAGGTCCTCCCTTCCAATAAAGATTGAAAGTGAGTACTTCGGTCGCCTACGCCGAACCGAGTTTCCATCATTTGAAGTACTTCTTCAAACGAAAGATGAAAAGCTGGGGCTCCATCGAAATTATGAAAGTCCTAGCATCTCCTTGAAAACTGTTCAAAAGATTATATAACCTTTGTTGGTTATTACAGCCATTCAAGTTGGATGCGTTAAGAAAAAGCCTTTTGAAATATGGCCATTCCTCATACGATCCATTAAAACAAGGAGGTTTCAATTTCTCAAAACGCTCCTCCCTAAAAAATCTGTTATTTTCTAGGTGCGGTATACGATTTTCATTACGCATACCACGGTGGTTATCATAAAATCTGTACGGATTTTGCTGATAAGCCATCTCTTCTCTAGGGATTCTTGTGGCATTCCTAAAGTTTTGACTAGTATTATAGCCAAAGTCTCGATAAGGAAACAGGTCCAGAATTTACCGTCATTTCCTTCCTTAAACGATCGACATTACCATAATGGTTAATATATTCATATTCATCAGATGGATAACATCTAGTTTGATAATCAAAATATTTTTAATTACCGTTTTGAACATTTTCATACCCAAAATTCCTTTCCAGCAAGTTAATAAATTCACGGTTTCCCGGATTATTTTCGCGGTGTTTTAAATTGTGTTTACTTTCGGAATAAACAAACGAATGTTTTTCATTCGATTTGTCTTGTAAACTGTTTTGATCCCTTTTATCCAATTCTGGTGGATTAGGAATACCGCAAGGAAATGAGCTTGAACCGTTTCTCTTACTCTGGGATAATTTCTCATTCTCAGAATTTCTGGTTCTGTCCATGTATATTTGGGCAAAATCAGGACAATCTTCCAGCATCTGCTGAGAGATTGTTAGCCTTTTCTCAAGACTTGTCAAACGATCCTCATTACTTATGGAGCCGCCTGATGCTTCTTAAGTTTTACCATTAGAAACTGTAGTCCCAACTCGTTCGTCAGAAACTACGGCTACCGACTTTGGGCGTGTAACCGAAGAAATTCTTTCGAATTCCTTCGATAAAGTCCTGTTAGGCAAGGACCTTCTCCCTGTTGACGAACTACAGGAAACTCAAATAAATGGCTAGCCCTCAGTTGATATTGACTGTTATTCACATCCAATGCTGGAGGGGTTGCTGAACCCTCAAATTAAGCCTATTTCCAGAAAAGGGCGAAACTAAAACTCGAGATCTCAACCTCATACCCCTCTCAAGATTATTGTTAAAATCATTAAAATACAAACGAACCCACATAAATCCGATCACAAATCATCAAAAATTGAGCCAGCAAAGCCCAATTACTGCCACCAATGTGATGATTATCAAGTTTGCTTGTATTTGTTTGTAATTGTAGTAATTGATTTATCTACGGATGGGCCCTTAACTGTAGGAAGCACTCGAATAGAAACACTAATTCTGAATTCACGTTTTTATTCCACAGCATAAAAGGTCCAACAACGAATGTTGGCAACGTCACGCAGGACGCCGGCCATGATGACGTCTTATCCGGAACCTGCCCAAATATCCTAAATACTTCTAATAAACTTCACAAAAACACCTGCTTTATCAAGTAATTAATATTTAATTCAAGAACTGTTACTAATGTAAACATAAACAATGTAGTACAAAACTTCACATAAATAAGCTTAATGCACTGATTTGCGTCAAAATGTTTATTCTGAAGTTGAAAGCAAGAAACCCAGGAAAACTACTGCAAGCAAATATACAATCTCCTACCAGAATAAAGATTTCAAGAAATCAAATGTGAATATAGGTTATTCTCTCCTCTCATAGATACGTTTACAGAGACTAAATTAAGATACATCTGCATCGGTTGATATATTTACAAACATAATCCCAGAGTAAAATAATCGTTTTGAAAAGTCTTTGTTCTGTTCGGAAAAAGTAAGCAAGGAAGAATTTCTACAAAAATAAACATTTACCCGAATAAACCGTTGAGTACCCTCGTTTGTTAACTGAGAATTCAACTGTTTCTCACATATATAAATTTACGCCTTTCCAAATTATGACAATTTGATACTTTTTAACACATGTGTTTTGTTTGTAGAGCCCGAATGGTGTTTTTTGTGAATGCTTTGTAATTGAAACTGATTTCATGCGAAGTCATTTATTATGGAATAACTTTACTTGTTGAAGTTTCTATTTTAACTGCAAGCAAAAGATTTAAAGCGTAGACATAAAATAAAATGCTACTCGGATCCCCTATGATAATGAGAGGGAGTAGGAAGGTATTTTTTTGCTTTTAAATAAATCGGACAAATTAACATTCGGACTGATGAACCTTCGGACAGATGAACCTTCGGACAGATGAACAGTCACCGATCAAAAACCGTGGTCAACTAACTATCGCAACTAGACGCCTCAGATTGTTTGGTCATACATGTAGACTACCAGATTCAGCGCCGGCCTGAAACGCACTTTACGAGGGTTTAAGAAAAAAACATAGACGGCCCGAGACTTACTCTGTTCAAATCCAGAAACAGCTGAAAAAACGTATAGACATTCAAAGTGCGATGATACTTGCTCAGAATAGAAAAGAATGGAGAAACTTTGTGAATGAAAGGTGATCTAAATGCTAATATTTGCTTAAAAGCTCAAAAAAATGTTTGTTAGAAAATTATTTATAAGCAAATAGGGGAATTCTGCATGCATTCTTTAAAAAAAATTGATGTAAAAGACCTTTTAACCTTAAGTACAACTGCAGAAAGTAAGGGAATGAAGTATGTTATGAGTTGTACAATTCTTTCAGTTTCTGCATTTTAGTGAGATTCATTCTCAACATAAGCACATACACGGAATATCTCTAAAAAGAGACTCGAGGGCCTGCTTTGCATATGACTTCCATCTTGCCCCATCTACACGTATTGATGTATTTTCTTGATGCCAATGGTTTAAAATTTAAGATTCAATTAATGGACATTTGAGTAGCATTCGTGACTTAAAACTAACTTATTATATAATTATCACTCCAAACAGCTTCATATATATCTTAAACATTGACCACCTATTAATACATATTTAAATTACATATTAAGTTTTAGAGGTAATTAAATTTGTAAATATTTTCATAAACAACTTTTATATCAAAATACCTATACTCGTAATACTTACCTTGAAAGTTTGATGACATTCGCTCATCTGCTTCGAACTTTTCTTGTATATATAGTATATTCCAAGCAACAGGGTCGTAAGTTGTTCATAGTTTCCATTCTTGGCATCCCGGGAAACGTGGGATTGATGACATGTGGGATATTGACTTAATAGGATTAACATTGTAGCGCATAAGGAGAGCTATATTGTTTTTTTTCAGAAATAATACACCTTTCAATCAACAATTCTGCAGATATTTAAAAAAACGAAGACTCGTTATACGAAATGATAATTGACAATATAAAATCTGAACATTACATGAATAGATAAGCTGTTTACGACTTTACTACAAATAATAATATGAAAGCAAAATTCGCTCCAGGAGTTATTCGCACTTTCCAAATAAATGTTATGTTATTTTATCCTCCTTTATCCCTATCGTTATGATATGGAAGTACAAATCTAGTTCACAGTAGTGGATAGGAAAAACAGGTATGAGAGCAGGGGTAGTGCTACGAGTCAATCTGATATTATGGCCTACACATTTTTACGTTTGAATGACGCTCGGACGCATATGTATTACATCAAAAAGTATATTTATGACGTAAAAATCCCATAATGCTATTAATAATTATAGTCACCAATGTCAGCAATGTTTACGGTAAACGTTTTATCCGAAATCATTTTTGAGCTGCAATTTGGTGATACATATAGTTTACAGATCAATTAAATACAATTATAGTTCTTCATTATTTAATCATATATAGTAAAAACTATGGTTGGTTTATTTAAAGTACCGTGCTGCATAATGTGGATATATTAAACATCGATTGATCATTTATATTGAGTAAATGGATGCCGTTCTGCATCATTTGGTCTTGAATTTGGTGTAAAATTCTGAGTGTCATTTTGGATCACGCGATCAAAGTAATTTGACTTATAGTAATTATCAGGTTTGCTTTGAAATTGAATGATGATTCATGGAAACAATGGTTAAACCATGGTCAAATATTACTGCTAAAAACATTGCTATCAACTGTCATGATGCTAGGAGAAACGAACAATTAAAAGAACAATATAAGGCCAAAGAGCAATGCTAAGTGCACATAGTAATCTGAGAAGCCAGGCTGAGGGTGCAAGGATGAATGCTAAAGAGCAATGCCAAGCTGAATGCTAAGAACAAATATCAATACTAGGATCTATACTAGGAGCAAAGAGTAATTATAAGAGCACACAACAACGTGAGCAGTAATGCTCTGAGTTAAATACAATGCCTGGAGCAATGCTAAGGGTACAGCGCAATGATAGAATCAATGTTACTAGTAAAGTGCAATGCTAAGATCAATTGCAAAGAGCAATGCTAAGAGTTATGTAAGGCAAGCTAAGAGCAATGCTAAGAGCACATACCAATGTTAGGACAAATACTCGTATAAAGGCCCTCGTACACGCATTAGTGATATCGCGGTTGGATTATTGCAACAGTTTGTATCACGGTTTGCCACAAAGCTTGTTACACGACCTTCAAATGGTCATGAACGATGCGGCAAGGGTAGTGAAAGGTCTACGCCGAAATCCGGATATCAGTATAACAAGCGTTTTGAAGGAATTACATTGGTTACCAATGTCGGAGAGGTCCAAATTCAAGATTATCTCACTCGTGCACAAATGCGTTTATGGAACGGCCCCTACGTACATGTCTGCTATGATTGTCAAACTTCCGGAACCCCATGTATCTTTACGCAGCTATGACAATCTCAAACTCGTTGAGCCAAGGGTAAAAAACAAGTATGGTGGCCGTTGCTTTAGTTCAATGGGCCCCAAGTTATGGAACTCTCTGCCATTCAGTATTCGAAATGAATCTTGTTTTAAAGCGTTCAAGCGGTCTCTCAAAACATACCTTTTTAAAAATGCTTATAAATGTTAGAATAATTCATTTTTAGTAAC
>LQRL01075635.1:0-16404 GCA_001703475.1 Hydroides elegans
TTATTCTCAAAGATCGAAAGCTAAAAATTACTATGACGAAGATGTTTGACGTCCCGACGTCCACGACACAAATTGGATGTAAAAAAATGAGACGTCCAATCCTATCCCTTTAAATGACGTCTTAACGACATATTTGAATGACGGAACATATCAACACGCCCATGAAACGTCGTTAATTGGACGTCGAATTGGCGTGTAAATAAATTCGTCCTGATGACGTTGTAAATATGACGTACCATTTACGTCGCAACATGACGTTGTTATGACATTCTATTCTGGCTGGGGCGTGATTCGACGTTACTTGACTCCGGTTAAGGACCAACGTACTGTCAAATAGCATTGCGAATACCTCTCGAAAAAAATGAACATTTCGATTTTCTACACTTTTCACTTCGAAATGTTTCGTTTTTAAATTGTAATAAGATGGTTCAGTTGAATATCTATCATTTTCGCAAAAAATGTATATATATGATATTTATATGAAATTTGTTCTAGATTTTTGAATAAAAATGTGCGAGCAATTTAAATAACGTCAGAAAATTACGTCCTTAAAGTTTAACCATTCATCAACGACGAAATGCCAACGACTTAAGGACGTCGCATATAAGGTCTTAACGGACGTTTTTCCCTCAATGTCCTTTTGGTGTCAGAGATTGACGGCTAAGCGACGTCTTAAAATTACGTTCGCAAAAATTTCACCTTTGGCTCAATAAAGGACCAAGATTACTTTAGGATTAATTCATTTTGTACCAAATTAAATTCCGCAAACGTATACACAAAAAGCCACTGACAGCACCATTTCGCTGTATTATGATCTTGCAAACCCTTAGACATTAAACGCTTAACGCTAAATAAGGAAGAGAATGATGGGTTTCTATGAATGATAGTAAATGTCCATTTTAAACGAAACATATTCAAATTGTATGTTTGATTTGGAGGAAATTATCTTCTGATAATAAAAAACTACAAAGTTTTTTTTTAAATGTTATAAAGCGATTTTACTCAGCAATCCACAGTTATTTCTTATATGTTTTTGCTATTTCTTGTGAAACGATACTTATGTACTTGTGGTGATGCACTATAAAAGGCTTTGTATGTACACACACGGATTACATAACACCCCGCAGCCATACCGATAAAGGCAGGGCGCATATACTGCTGGGCCTCGTTTTCGGTTGTATTTGCTGAGAGGTTCCTTATTGGCTTGATATAGGGTAAAGTTTAATAGACTTAGTGATAGCGATAAAGCCGAAATTGATCGGTATACAGAGAGCAATGATGACGAGGATGGTTACATGTGTTTTGTTCTATAGTGCCTTGACTATATGTTTGCGAAACGGTCCCTTAGACGCCCATGAATAAATGAGCCTTTGAATTATTTGCAACGGTGAATGTTTCATTTCATTCGACGACGGGTTATTCATGTTACCCTATCAAATTTATGTTTGTATTGTTCGGGCATTTTATTGGTTCTCATGATTTGCTATTTCAAAATGTGAAGATCCCTCTGCAGATTTGCCGTTGTATCCTATATTATCGACTGATATTTTAACTACATGTATGAAACATAAATTTGAGATATTATTATGCTTATAATATGTTGTGTGGCATTTTTATTGAACAGAATGGCGTATTTTGATATCAATCCGAGTAATAAATGCATTTTTATTCGTTCTTTGGCTTTATTTGTTATGGCATCTGAATTACAATAGTGCTACTAACCGATTCGGTTATAATCCATACAAACTGTTTAAACCGAAAAATGTTTATCAAATGGATATGCAAGAAAAAAGACCATTTAAAACCCAGCGTAATATAAATGAATGTATAGAATAGCTATGATATCGAAACATAATTAATTGTTATGATTTGCTGCATTTTTTCGCAACGATGGCCGATACATAGCAAGAACGAAACATTAAAAGTGCACACAAATATATCAAGGGTTTGATTGTAAAAGAGATAAAATGTAACAGACGCAAATTTAAAGGCTCAATGTTTAATAGATTTTTTATCCTTGACTTCGACGCCCTTAGAAAACCCTAAAGCAATAAACCTACAAACATTGCAAACAAGCACATAAACATATAAGATATACATAATATAAGATATAGACTTCTACATGATATTGCCCTAGAACAAAACGTTTATCAACGACTGGCAGCGAAAACACGGATAACATCCTTCCACATACTTCCACGCCGTTTTCTAATCTGGCATTCTTCGAATGATAAACCGAAGCAAGAGCGCAAAGTCAAGGATACAGTGTTATTTTTGGCCGACGAGTAAAGCTGTTTATCTTGATTTGCTTGGTCTATCAGGATTTTGCTGCTCTTTATGTTTTGATATGGATCAAGATTAAGCGGTTTCGAAACTAGGTTTCCGATTGCATTATGAGCGATGGACGAAGCGAAGTTGCTCTAAGTTTTAGGCAATACAAATAGTTTATATCATTTTCGTTATGGTTGTAGCCTATTTTAGTAAACGGTGTAAATAAGTCGTTTAAGCTCTCAATAAGAAAAAAGAATGGTACTCTTGTCCGGCCACATGATAGTCGGTTAATACCATTAAACAATTGGCCGAAAAAAATGGTAGTTTATTTCTGTAATGGAACTCAATATTTTCTTTTCATAAACACAATCAAATAATGGAATGGTAACTGTTAAAATTTCGAGAATCACAGTAATACTCAAGCAAAGATCGGTGATAGCCGCACAAAAGCTCCACCGTTATCACACACATAACTACTGTTATTGCCTCACTCTGCTTTATTGTCACCCTCCTTTCGAGCGTCAAGAGTTGTACAGGTGCAATGTTGCTCAACTGTGCATTCCAGCATGTATTGTCGCCTTTGTACCTGCAGAAATGTCTGTGTAGAGTTAATGAAGCCACATTCTGGGGCTGCTTGGTTGTGTTGATGTGATGATGTGCGACAATGTTGCTTTTATAAGTTGAGCACGCACGGATAAATCAGCACTTTTGTGGGTGTGGTGTTTTTATGTTATTTTTGGGAATACAAAATTGGTTGTTGAACTGTACCTCCTAACAACCTTCACGACTCGCTCGGTTTAGTTTTGCACGCCAATTTTCATCGAAAAGTTATTTCGTTTTTTTTTCTTTATCGACGTTGTCACTCTTTTTTGGAAAACATCGAGATAAGTTAAAAAATAAACAACCGTTCACATGATTTATAATCCCAGCGATATGAGAACCGCGTCGCTGCAATGTGTCTCACCTACTCATTTTAAGTCTTTTATTGCTTAATTTTTTTGATAGTGTCACCAAACACTACAGCAAAAGTGCTCATGATTGGGTTCCGCTGTCTGGAACAATGATCACCCGACGGGCGAGCATTGAGCACATCAATGAGCAACCAGCATGCGATGAATTGGTGGCACCACAGGTGAAATAGGAGCAAGCCACTTAAATGGACAGGGGGCGTTGGTTTAAAGCAAAAGCCTACGGCATTTTACATTTTAACGTATAAAGTATGTTGTTTATTACGTAACAATAATGCATATGTTATTCAATTACGCTTGTCATGATAATCGAAATAGCCATTTATTACGTCATAATATTTGTCAAATACGATTCAATGTAAGGTTTATTGAATCCTGTTTGCTTCGTTTCCTTAATTAAATCCTATCTGTATAAAATTTTGATATATAATTTGAATAAAATATTGGTTATTGCCGTCACGACCTTAAGTGGTTTATTGCTTGGTTTAACGGTTGGTTTGCTCCCGTGTGGCCACACCCTAATTCAACTCAAACAACCCGGCCCCACCCCGTTGGTGAAAAGGAGCAAGTCACTTACAGGTGATGGTTAAAGGCACACTCTTTCATTAATTATACTCAAACAACTAATCCCCCTCAAGGTGCCATCAAAATAGTGGATATCGTAAAATGGGTGTGGTTTCCGTTTTGAGTAAATTAAAGAAGGCAAGCAATTTCGAGCTACAATATGTATGACCACAATGTACACACATATTGGCATGCCATAAGGGCCCTCATAGCTGATTAAGAAGCGTTTTTCATTTTTTTTTTACCATCATGGTTAGTCTGAATGAGGGCATGGACAATTATTCATTCTACATAAATGCTATAACAGATACATGAAACTACACTATATTATGGCAAAGGTTTGCAATGTTAATTCATATAATTATTTATAGGCCTACTGTTACTGACTACTCAACGTTTAACTAGAGCCTGCGGCACTAGCCCACATTGTTGGAATCGATAATCAACAGTTGCGCATAATTTGTCTCAAATATTTTTTCATTAAAGATTCGATTATCAACGCTTTAGATATATCAAATATCATTTTATTATTTCGAAAAGTGTAAAATGAACTAATGTTAGAGTTACCGACTGCAAAAAGTACTATATAATAATGCGGAATTAGCAATATCACTTTATAACATTATACAGCTTAGCAGCGAGCGTTATTTACCTAAATTGTTAGGCATGAGCGATAAGTTTAAATTACAAAATTGTTATTATACCCTATGAATTAATCATAACAATAAAGTGGCAATTCAATAACAATATTTTTGAACAGTGCATAAAATAGCTTAATCCATCAAATTCCTTTCGTTCTAGCATAATCAATAATTTGAATGCACTTTTAGTCACAGGCAACTATGTTGCACAAATCAAAGAGAATTCGCCTTCAATGAAAAAAAGCACCATGGAGCTGCTTCGGTTTCGTCAGGATTCCTAAATAACAAAAAGGTTTTTCTATATTAAGAAAGAATATATGTTGTTAATCATTCGCGAGAAATCAAAAGTTAACAATAGTTGATACATATGTAATGTATTACATACGGTCTAAAGGGCTTTTTGTACTATGATATTGAAATTGTAGTTATATATGTGGCAGCGAAACTTTAATTTAAGCGAAACTATAGTTTTGCTAGCGAAAGATTAATTTTTCTGATAATGTTGGAACAAGTAGTCTATTTTAGATACTTTAACAGTCAAAATTTTGGATTTGGCCTAAAATGATTATGTTTCATATATCTGTTGGTCCAATTATGTGTATTAGTGACATAAAACACACTCCCAGATAGGATTATCCGTGAGTTGAGTCATGAACTGAATTCGGAGATTAATCGGCTTATTCCGATTACATTATTGAATAGAACTCCATAAAAAGCTTTTGACAGATTGGTTAGATGACCCTTAATATATTTCTATACATATGTTTAAGATTAACAGTGATTAAAAACCTTACATATAACATTTCGACATAAAAAACTTACATGATCCGAAAAATTAATCTTTCGCTAGCGAAATTAAAGTTTCGCTGAAAATTAAAGTTTCGCTGCGACATATATATTATATTTATGGGCTTTATTTCAGAAAACTTTTTCACAATATACATAATTTCAGAATAAGAATTCTACCTGCAATAATTTGCAACTTCGTCCAATGAGCCGACATTGCTGCCAAATGACTCGATAGGATAGCAGCGACGTCCGGACGCAGAGATCACAAGATCGCCGTTATATGAACCATCTTAAGGGATGAAATCCGCTTCTCCTTTTGTGAATTTTGAATGAATATGAATAAATTATAATATTGCTCCATTTATGCATTTACATGTATGTGCGGCATAAATACGAAATTAGAGGCGCTCTGTGTTTTAAATAAATAATGCGCTCATGCCTGCGACATTACCAATGATGTCGTTATCATATCACCGTGATTTAAGAAACCATAGAATTATGACTATTTCAAACGGCCGATTTGCTAAGCCTGTGATTCAACGTGTTGAATGACGATCGACGATCTACGACGTTGACAATCGTAGATGGTCGCTGCGCGTTATCGCTTGTGCAAATTTGCGGTGGGAAGTAGGCACAGCGACGCTTAATTCACCATTCATTTAGTTATCTTAATTATATCTTCGCCTTCTTTATCACCATAGATACAGACCTGCTTCGCACCGTAATCCTCTGTAACCATGGCGACATTCACATGTGAATCGTTCATCTCCATCTACACAAGTTGCTCCATTTAATCAACCGCGCAATCGTTCGCCAGAAAATCTAAAACAAAATAAATCAGTCTATTGGCAACGGTATATATATGTAAAATATCAAAATTAAAATAGCTTAACTGCCCAGTTGCTCGCCAGAAAGTCTTAAGCAAACACAATTGCAATGGTAATACGCCACCATAGTAAAATAAGATCAGCCAAAAAAGAGAATATTTGCTTAATATATTCATGTGTGTAACAGAACCACAATCATGGAAATCACTTATCAGCAAATATTGAATGTAATGTTAGATTGAGTGATGTTCGCACGAAGCTCATTGTAGGTCTCACTGTGATGTCACGAAACCTCACCATAGCCTGATAGTTGCATCACAGTATGAGGCTTATGTGATGCATACACTGTGGGCATCACAGCTAACATAAGGCTCACAAAATATTGTTTAGTTGGTTTAGAGAGCGGTAGCTATGTGAGCCTATTTTAGGAATTTCAAAAGCTCACATTCGTCTCAAATGGTCTTAGCGTTTATGATACTTGATATTTAATCTGTGAGACAAAGTTATGTTTATGTGGTAGTCGATCTGTGAAAACAGCGTATGTTGACATTCGCTAAATTTTCAGTCAAAGTCAACATACGCTGGTTCACTCAGCGAATGTCAACAATGTCTAAATTTTCTAGGCATTGTCAACATACGCTGAAATTTACCCCTAAAATTACACAAATTGACTAAAATAATATTCGAGAAATAGGTTATGTTCGCAAATCATAAATACACTTTTAGTTTAATGTATCAAATAATATTGAATTGTCATGCTTTAGAATCAACTTTGTCTCAATAATAGGACAATGTAAGGGCCTGGCCAGACTTTTTGCGACGAGCGATATCGCTGCGAAATGGAGCGATTCGAGTGGACACACTTTGAGCGACGACAAGCGATTTTTGAGCGACATTTTTTTTTAATATGTAAAATTGATGGGTAATTGTGTTAGCCGACAGGAGTCTTTTCAAACTTGAAATATATCTAGCCAGTATATTCATGCAGTCAAGCATAGACTATGATGTTTATATTGTTTGTTTATCATGACCTAGGTACATTTTTAGGTATCGAGACATACATATTTTTGAGCATGCAAAAATAACTTGATTTGAAAATAATAGATATATTTATGGTTATTACAAAATGTTAACGGTAAGGAAAAAGCTTTCATTTCTTATGTGCATGCGGTGCAAAAAACATATCGAAGCAACAATTGAATATATAAAAAGTAGAAAACAAGAAAAAAGAGTTTATATTCATCCGTTGAACGCAGCTAGAAAAGTCTTTCATAGTGTTCATCACTCTTTGGCTTGTACAACACCTCATGCTTTATCATATTTATCACTATTTCGGTATCATCATGGCTGAGTGTGATGGTTTTATTTGATTTTTTACTCAAAGAATCTAATTTAATATCACAAATTGATAGAATTCTATGCAATAATGACGACGAAATGTAGAATCCACATAGAAATCCTATATAAAAAGGAAGTCAACACATGCTATTTGATCGGAATGGAATCACAATCACAACGATAACAAAACGAAAGCAGCGACGCCCCTGCGATTTTGAAACAGGCTGTGACAACGTATTTCAACTCAAAACTCCTTTGGGAATAAGGGTGTCAAATAGAATACTAATGTTTTTTCTGTCGCTATAAATCGCAGCAAATCGCCTTAACTGTGGTCACTTAGGACTGCGTGATATTGAGCGATTTGAAAAAAATGATTAAGTCCCAAAACGACCATATAAGGACATGAATCGCCGTCGCTCCTCGTCGCCGAAAGGCTGGCCAGGGCCTAGGGCGATTATAAAATACCTTTAAATATATAAATATGAGCATTTCTGGATTCGATTGCACAATTGCAATTGTAATCTATGCATAGTGAAAAATTTTCCTCCAACATGATTCGAACTTTGTGCGTTGAATGCATGGTCCTTTTGATAGAGCCTAAATCTTATCAATCCGCTCTATTGTAGTATTGAGATCTTAGCGCACAGAAAAGTTATATCTTTCACATATCGGTACTAGAACTTTCAAATTTGCATTATTATACGCAGTTGACTGCTTAGCAACTTTTTGCAATTACAATTTTGATATGTTCTTTTTGCAAATAGGTATTTACCATACTTTCGCCTCTGAAATTTTTGAAGTCCAACGAAACCGTTGGAACATTCCTTATATTCAAAAGGTCAAGACTGTAGGGTTCAATTTGATTTTGCATATATTTTGACCCGAATTAGAGCCGGGAAATAGCTCACAAACATCAATATGTCTTAACGTCAAACAACGACCAGGACACTGTTTAAAGGTCCAGTCATTACTACAACTTTTTTCTCATCAGTTTTAGCTTTTTTACTTTCGAAAATATCGTTCCATTATATTAATAATCATAAACTTACAAGATGCTCCCGGGGTATAAAACCACGAGTGTGCCCATGTCGATTGTATATCAATATCAAGAAACCAATACATTTCACAACTACACTTTCACGCTGGTCTAATTGAATTATTTATTTCATCAATCTATTATCTTCTCATCTCCATGAGATAATCATTGCGAATACAATTAATCTTTATGAGAAAATACGTTTTTAAGAATAAAAAAAACATACATGTTGTATCCTCCTACACGATCACATTCCTTTTATGACACTTATGTTAAAATAATTATATTTTGGTTTTCAATGGGTTGATTGCATCATTTAACTATTGCAAAATATAATTATTATCTTAAAATGAGAAAATGCTCAAGATTTGATTAACAGTTTTTGATTTAATGTTTTTCATAGGGGCAAGGTTTTATTCAAATAAAATTAGATCTTAATCTGACGCCTTTGGTTGGCATCATAGAAATAGTATATGCAAAACTTCTCTCAAAATAATGGAAATTCATCAAAAAGTGAAACCAAAAATCAACAGTATTTCTATATATTAATCGCTGGATTTATCTGACAATTATAATGCAAAGCTGCCGACGCATTTTTAAAAGTATATGTATAATGTTTGACACGTATGTCCAGTTCCGAGAACGTTTTGAATATTGTGGGCCATGTTTATCATGTAAATCATTAGGGCTGCTCCAGAATAAAATGTGGAACTCTGTCATTTTTCTTGTGTTTGCTTTATGTCAATATTTGTGCGCTAAGATCTCAATACTACAATAGTGATATTTAATTGAATAAATGCTTGATAAAGATTGCAATATGAGCAGATCAAGTCTTGATAGGATAAGCTATGCAGGGACACGGTTTTCATAACATTAAAGATATGTTGAAGTATCATGTCCTATTTACACTAGCTATTGCAATCATTTCAAAGAGCTATTTCGAGTTTAAAATTTTCCTTGTTATAGTTCTGTCGATGGCTCTTGGTTCTTTGCAAAATTTGAATCCGTATAAAATACAGTAAAACCCAGCAGTCCACATTACTAGGAGAAAGTGTTCCCCAGGAAGTTTGCGCCATCAAAATCTGAGATTAATAGTTTTATCACTAATATACTTGCATATTGGCTGCGACCTGGTTGCCGAACGAATAAGCTATAATTGAGGATTTGAACCAAAACTGTTCAGCATAAACATGAATTGAATTTTTACGATGACATCATGACTTTTTTAAAACAATTTTACCAAATTTATAACGAGAAGTTTTTTATCTATATCAATGCAATAGCCCCATTCCCGCCCTTTATTTTGCAGATATGTTTGACATGTATATAGAACAGCACTGAAAATATCCAATCAATTGCATGGATCCATTTTAAAGAAAATGTCAAGCATTAAGCGTTACATTTTAGCCAATGTCATATAATCTGAATTTGAAATTGGATGTTCATGTGACCCAACTTATTAACACAACAAATTATGAGTATAGGGATCCTATAACCCCATAAATCAATGAAGGCCTAAATTGAATTATATTGAAATGTCAACCCAAGTTGTCAAACAACATTGTTTTGTTTGTCTTTGACACGACCCTCCAAAGCACAATGTGAGCCAGCCCATTGTTTACCATTTCGGACCTTCTATAAAAACACCATATTCCGTCTGCAATGCATAACATCGTTCTTAAAAACTGCCTATCTAAATACATGTAAATTTCCAAAATCGACAAGATAGAAAATATCTAAAATACAATAACGATATCAAATAAACATCGTGAAAATGTTGAATCTAATGGTGTAATTTTCAAACATGCGACACAATGATGTTTATATTAAAATTGGATTGAAACATGTCGCGCTAGTCAAATTTGAAATTTAAGTGATAAAGACTGCGTCTGCAGTTTTGCATTTGAAGAATATCCTCGCTAGTTTGCAAGATTTTAGAAATCTTACTTAGTTCAATAAAGCCCATCGCTGGCTGAATTCACGATGATCCACCTTTTGTTTTTTTTAAAGATAATCATATCAAATGTAAAATGAATTTTAGAATAAAATATACTTGTCCCGATTCAGGGCATTGGTGATAAATGTATATAATGTTACTCAAACGAGGTCACTCAACGATCTATTCGGGTAAACGTTTATTCTTGCAGCGGCTCTTCCTTGTTTGCATTTTATAGAACAGAACAAAGATTTTATCGAAACGATTATTTACTCTAGGATTATGTTTGAAAGTATATCAACCAATTCAGACGTAACTAAAAATGTAGTCTCTTTAAACCAGTTTGTGAAAGATTAACCTTTTACATATTTGATTTATTGATATATTTATTCTGGTAGGAGAATTTATATTTAAAAAAAAAATGACTCGTTGAGTGCTCTTCTCAAAATATGTAATTTAATATAAAACGTTTCTATGGCAAATTATAGATACTGTTTTAAATGATGGATCATTATATGTTCTGAATTCTTACAAAAAGAAACTGTAATAAAGTTCAATTTAATTGTGCTTGAAATGATTTAAGCAAATTTCGTTGCAAAAAGTCTAGATATAGAATGAAAAATCAACATCAATGCTACACCGTTACATTTTTTTTTACAGATTTAGAATTGACCATCATTAAAACAAGATTGTCAAGGACAATGACCCAGCTTTAGTTATAGATATGACGTAACCTCTTTTAAGTGCTAGCAAGCACATTTTGTTAATTGATTAATGAAAAATGACAGGTACATGTTAATGTATACGCCGGTAAAAAAGCCATTTGTTTAAACATCTGCATATAAATAAATTTGTTAGAATTGTTTTCATAATTTAAGCATCATAATAAGGATAGGTTGTACAAGCTGGGATTCGAACCTACAGCCTTATGACCATGATTACGATGCTATATCCCTAAGCTACAGGCCCATACGCGATATGAATTAACATATAAACAATATTTATGAGTACATTATGACCCGGTCAGCATATCAAATGTAAGACATTCAGATAAGATATGGTTATTTCCTAATAATTAATTTTGACATTTTCTGAGGGAAAAATATTTTTGAGTTGAATCCAGGATCGAACCCACGATCTTGGGATCATGAAGCCGATACACGACTGACTGATGACACAATCACCCAAGACAAAAGCCCCCGCATGATCAACCTTTCAGCTTACGGCAGGTTTGGTCGTGTATATAATACACGCCATAGGACCTGTCTTACCGAAAGCAATCGGTATATGATCATGCGGAATGGGCTAAAGTTTTTTTACTATATAGAAGACGAAATTGCGGAGTCCACCATGGCGAGCCAAGAGGGTCAATCGTTCTATAAAGCACAAGCCGGTATGAGGGTACCATAAATGAGCTTGCATTAAAGTTTGAAAGCTCTACTGTCAAAACTGTCGGAGGAGATAGGTTAGAGAGGAATAAGTTTTTCTCTATATAGAAGACCAAATTGGCGGTTTTTGCGAAGTCCACCTTCGCGAGCCAAGGGAGTCAATCGTTCTATAAAGCACAAGCCGGTATAAGGGTACCGTAAAGAATCATGGGTTAAAGTTTGAAAGCTCTACTGTCAAAACTGTGGGAGGAGATAGGTTAGAGAGAAATTAGTTTTTCTCTATATAGAAGACCAAATTGGCGGTTTTTGTGAAGTCCACCATGGCGAGCCAAGAGGGTCAATCGTCTTATAAAGCACAATGAGGTATGAGGGTACCATAAAGGAGCTTGGGTTAAAGTTTGAAAACTCTACGACCAAAACTGTGGGAGTAGATAGATTTTTACAGAAAAGTTTACTAAACAACTAACTAACTAACTAACTAACTAACTAAACAACTAACTAACGGCGGACGACGCCGACCGATTGCACAAACCCCGTTTTCGTTTCACGAAAGCTGGGTTAAAAACCCTTGCGTTTTCGCTCTGCGATTCGCTTTGACTGAAACACAATATGCAAACCTTGCATATAGTATCGGTTTGACTTAGCTCATGCATATGCGCATATCTTTTGAGATAGGTCTACGTCGATCCCACAACGTCGTCCTCACAATATCAAGATAGATGCGTTATCGCTATGGTCTTTGTTCAAACCACAGCATTTAAGCAATTTTGATCAATTAAAATCGAACCTCGATGTTGCTCATCTGCAATAAATAATATTATTCTGTATTGAGTGTCAAAACTCTCGGATTTCCTACAAAAGTGGCGCGGATAAACAACTGTATCTCAAATGTTTACAGACCGACGGACAAACGGACGCAATAGCCCTCAGCCATATATTGTTTGGTCGGTGGCTAGTAAAACAGATGTTATCTGTGACAGTACTTCTTCCCATTTGAAATATGCATCTTATCACACTGAGTGGCCCTCATAATTAATGTTTCTCGTACCATGCTGGACACTTGTTTCCATGTAATAATTTCATCAACTTCTTTTTTGAAATATGAGTTATATATTTGACCTACGTCTGGGTCATTAAGCCAGGAGAAGTATGTAATGGATGGTTTGTGCTCAAGTTTGTTCGATTTCAGAAAAAGACATGTCATTAAAAACATATCCACTTAACATTTCTTTTCTTTTTGGTCCAAAAGCAAAAACTAAGTTAAAAAAAACTATTATGAGGTGTGAAAATCGAAGTTACTTTTTTTGTCAAAAATAAGTGAAAATAATGGGATATCTGCTAGATAGCGGTAATATTTTTTTGTAAAGGTGTGGCAAAAAGGAATAATTTATATTGCTTATTTGACAGTTTGCCATAGCTATAATCAAAATATTACCATAGTTTTGTTTCAGCCAAATGAACATATTGATGTTTCCTTTATCTAAACTCGTTTTGTTGCAGATTATGTCTTCCCAAATGTATCTTATTCTTTGAAAGTGAATGAAAGGATTCCGTTTAACTTTCTTTTGATTTATACTCAATGACACAATTTATCATATAAAAAGAGTTGAACGTTTTTGCATCTATCGAGCCCGACAAAACGAAACGGCGACAGATTTGCCATCAGTTTCCCCTTCAAAGAGTATAATGATCTTGAGGTTAACTTTCACGTTGCAACAGGAACACCCATCAATCTATTCGGGTATTTTTTTTATTCTGTTAACAGCTTGTTCTTGCTCGCACTTTATTCAAAACAGAAAAAAAACATGACAACTATTTGGACGAATAATCAAACATGGTAAAATTTACGTTATAGTCTATTAAAGTTTCATGTGGATTTTGTATGTTAAATATAAATTAAATGAACAGCAACGTGTTTTCTTTCTTGTTGCTGATTTTTGAGCATTTATTGTTTGAACGACAAAAACTGAAAATATTCGAAGAAAAAAAAGATGTTATATGATATATTTTACCATATATGTTCATGTAAATACTCGTCAATTTAGAGCAAATGTTCACAGTGTTGGGTGCCCCTGTGGAAGGTTATCAGGTTATCGGAACGACATTTATTATTTTTTCTGAAAATGCAAAAAAAGGCATCAAAAGAATTACCAATATTTTGTTCTTTTTCATTAATATAAGGAAGTTCAGTTATTTTTGTCTACCGATTTCTTATGTGCAATAACGTCACGAGCTATGCTTACTGGCCCTGGTTTTTATAAAGGCCCCTCTTACATGAAGAGCACCTCACGAGCTGTTCCCCAAAAAAGGTGTTCCCCACCAATTTTCAGCTGGCTTGGAAATTTTGAAGAAATTCCTTCTAGCTTGGAGATTTGAGCAATTTGAGGAACACCTTTTTTGATAGTTTTCACAATCAGAAGTGAGAATTATAATTTCTAAATTGATTAAATATGCTTTCAATTGTCTAATACAATGTAATTTGCAAGATATGATAAATAATTTGGTTATATTTAGCATTTCAATTTTTGAAAAAGGTGTTCCTTTTCTGTTCCAAGCTGGCTAGAAAAGGAGAAACAGCCCAGCTGGCTTGGAAAAAAGGAACACCTTTTTACAAAATTTCAATGTTCAAAGTCCATTTTTTATGTTTGTCTACGTTATTGAATTGTTGTTTTAAGTAGATTTTACAACTTTTTGAAAAATATGTCGTGGGGTGCCCTTCTTACATGGAGAAGACGTCCCTTATTTTCAGGATGTCTATATTAATGAAGATGTCGACTAACGCGAACAAATGAACACGAATGCAGTTTTAAGATTATATATTAATTTTACTTCAGTATCAGTTTCAATTAACTTCTTTTCGAGTTTTTTTTTCTGCCTATATATTTTCGTGAACCGTTGAGATGTTGAGATCAGTTATACATTTTTATATGAAAGGCTGGTTATGATCCCATGTCATAAAACAAGGATAAATCTCAATGGCAATCTCTGTCAACTGGATCGAAATCGAAATAATTGATGGGGAGTGGTCGAGTCGGATATGGTGTTGAAAATAACATTTTTTTATCTTCAAAAATATATTTCATATGGTATATAAACCAAGGCCATATAAAGTTATAATGATCGGCTCTATAAATGCTAAATATTAAACAAACTACATCTTCTAAAAAATGAAAATGTTTCACATCACATTCATCATCGAATAATGTATCCGAATACATTTCGCACCGGCCAGAACAGGCAAATTATTAAACGCACAAATCGCACACAATCGCAAAATGAGCTTGGACATACATTATTATATACCCTTATAAGATGGAATACCGTTGAGAAAAAAAAATAAGATACTAATTCAATTGTCATAAATCACATCGTTTTTGGCAAACTGTAAAGTGAAACCACCCACTATATGAAATATGGATACAGACTTATTTCACTAATCTGATCATTCAGCAGCTGATTTAGTTTGAAAAATAAGTTAATACGTCATTGCTAATAAGAAAATGGTGTTACGTCCATAAGTGATAAAAAAACATATTTGAATTGAAAGTTCATGGTTAACGCATATCCTTGCAAAACAACGTCCTTAAAACGTTCTCTTTTGCAAGTAATTTTACGTCATTCAAATGGTTACTGGGTGGTTATTACATGTATGTAATTCCAACATGTCATTTAAAGACCTTGATGATAATTGCAATTTCAATGGCTATCATTAAAATGATGCGCCGATTGAATTTATGTACGTTAACCTCGTCCCTTCGGAATGTCACGAATACGGTTTATTCCATGGTTAATATATAGTTACACACCGTCATTATTTTTTGTGCTATTTTTTATGATGGTCTGTTACGTTGTAATCATTTAGGGCGGGGTCCCATGGCGTAAAACTCAACAAGCTTATTTTTTTTCCCACTATATGTGTTCTTTATGGGTTATTTTAACGGCTCGTTAATGTCCTATAAGGAAGATAATGTAAGAAGCTAGTCGAGCTTCACGCCATGGAACCGTGCTCGTAGCCATGCACCAACTGGGAGCTCAACTTCACAAACCATTATTTCAAATAAATATTTTTGATTTCTATCCGAGCTTGAACAGGCCTTCAATTTAGATAAAACATGCATGGTTACCAAGGCTTTGCCTCAACCAACCTAAACTCTAGTATACATATGACACATCTTTCTTTGTCTCGGCCTAAAGAAATTAATTAAAAAAAAAAACATTTTATTCAAAATGAGGAGAATATAAGTTAAATGTGCGTGTTATAAAACAGCTCCTTGTTAGGCCTGACCGTAATTCGCATCACTAGACTAAATGAGCAGGCGAAATTATATTTTGCATTGTTTATCCTAAAGTCTTATGATATTCTACTAAGAAATCCTCCCAAGTATCGTGCTTTATCCTTGGATGAAGGATCCTTTTCGCGTTATTGGTTTTCTATCAGATAAATCAATAAGTAGTTCATCGAGTGAGTTGGGATCGTAATATATATAGAAAATAAATCCTCATTTTAAAATGGTATAAAATATAGGGTTTTTTAAATGGTATATTGTATAGGTTTTTATTAAATGGTATAACATATAGGATTTCATTATATTGATCGGGTGTTTGGTTACAAATACAACCCTTTTGGGGGAATTATACAATGGAAA